>MU225971.1:2894406-2906085 GCA_018584345.1 Thuja plicata | reverse complement strand
GCTAAAGAGGGTGAATTTAATTTAATTAAAGTGCTAGGACTTTATTAATTAAATTAATTCGATCATAAGATTAATTTAGCCAGATAGGTATTTAGGAATTAAATGTGATGTATGATTGATACAGATTAAGGATTTTCTGTATTTGACACTCAGGTCGAGTAGAGTCAGTGAAAACTCAGAATTGCCTAGTACAATAGGACTTTGATGATTTAGAAGAACGACAAATGCAACAAAATTGGTTAGGGTTGCAAGATGCCAATTTTGGGGTGTTACATTAATGTGTAGTGACATTTGTAGAGAGACTTGTAGAGCTTGAGCTCTAGATGGTTTGAAGCCATAACAAATGGCGCTGGCTTCACTTTGAACTGGGACTTGAAGTTGATGGTCTTTTACAACCACCGTAAGCTTGGAATGAATCTAAGATTTGGTTGAGAGGTGTGAAGTGATCCATGAAACATGGTCTCCAAACTAGGCATATCTAAGCCACTGCTTTAGACTCATTCCCAACTTACGGTGAACTTGGCACAAAGCTTGCAGTGGCTACGAATTTCTCTTTTGAACTTCAAAGAGCTCGAGCTCCATTTCTTCTCTTGTAACTTGCAACACTTGGAATCTTGTCTTCATTTCTTCCAAATAAGTTACATCTTTCACTCGTGTTCACTCTACATAAAATGAAAGCACTCTGCTTGTAACAAGTTTTAATCTTCTGCATGTTTATTCAAGAACTCAGGTTCTGGTAGCTCCATCTTTCTAAGATCTCTTTCATTACCATTTTTTAAACAACAATTTAGGGTTTTTTGATATTACTGCTCTGCATGTTGAATCTATTGTTTAACTACTCCAAAACTCCACCATAGCTCTATCTTTTTTGTTGTAACCCTCGACACTTCGAGTTACTCTCTGTTGCTTTCTTGATATCATACTCTTCATTACTGCTCTTTGTGTTACATTAATGTTAGAAAAAAACAAAAAAGAAGATACACCCACATAGCTTTTATGGTGAACTTGATCATGTGCAAGTTTGATATGAACTTGGGTTCTCTTGCATGGTTGTCTTGTCTATATACAAATGCACTCCACTTAATGGTTTTAAAACATGACAACACTATCATGAGCACAAAAACATGTTTTCTTTGTTAAGACCAAAAATTTACCTTCATTGTTCTGTTTGATCGATAAGCATAAGGGTTTTTATTTCCAGCATGTTTACAATGTTATAAAAACATGACAACATTCATTTTTACTGATGAAACTTGTGAGTATATCATATCCAAATGAAAAACATACATGTTCAAAATACTGTGAAAATGTTATTCCTCTTAGTGTAAAAACACATTTTTATTTCAATTGCATAAGATACTACCCATGGTGTTTGAGCATGGGCTCGTGACTCCCATGAGCAATATCATAACAAGAACCCTAGTTTAAACATATATGTCTCATTATCATCACTATATCCCCTACATTTTATGCATGATGAACATTATATTTCAATACAACAGTATAAGATGTATTTTGTCCAAATACCCTGCATAAAGGCATCTCTTGAAATTGCATTGAAGGCATGGATAATGTACTCTCTTGAAGTCATGAATTGTTACATCATCATCTGAGTTCTTTGGATGATGAACACACTGTCTTGTTTTCTTATAATATAGTTGTTTTTTGTGAATGTTCTTTTCCATGAAATTATATAAACATACTGTTGCTTCAATTCTTGCTCATTGATTTTTACTTGCAGCTCATATGTACATTGTTTATTCTGTTATGTATCTTCCATCCTTTGAAAATCTCAATGTTTAATTAGTATAGACAACAACATTTAATAACATAGAAAACATGATGATACCAGGCATGCATTTTCCCAATATTGAATTTCAAAATGAACTATTATGCCTTCTCTGCATTTGTATACTCACTGTAACAATATCATATTCACTTATCATTGCATGATAATAGTGAACATCTTATCCTTCATTCCTACATAATTAAGTTCATTAAGAATTCTTCCTTTCTCATGTGTCTCCTGCAACATCCTGGATCCTTTTCTGCATTTGCATCATCTCCCTCTTCATGAATATGAACTGTAACCTCTTGAGATGTGAACAACCTTTCTTGTATGTAATGGCCTATGTGAAGTTCGAGCACGGGCTCGTGAATCTTATTGCATTTTCTCTTGTTATCTACATTTAGTTATATGATCACCTATTGCACACATATCACCAATAAATATATTAGGTCAGTAGATAAAATGAATCAATTAATTTTTGTGGGTGAGTGTCATCTAGGATGGCATTCATTCATGAATTTTGGTTGGTTCATTTGTGTTTGTTGAAATAACAGGTTGACCTAATTTTGAAAAAAGGTTTCTCAGATAGAAAAATTAAGTCGCTTTCATTTAGATATCTGGTTATGAAGACAAGAATAACATACATCAAAGTGACCATAAATAGAAAAAGGTTTCATATTTAGAACAGGTCCCTTTATTACTATGTTTCATATATTGTGGATGCACATTTTATTGTTACATTGGTTTCATCAGATTGATATGTAGCATTAGAAGAATTGATTGTATGTTGTTTGTGTCCCATGTATTTCTTAGATCCAACTAGATCTGACACCCCTTTTCTGTCTCATGATGTAGGTGAAACCCTAAAGACCTAAATGAAGATGAAGACCTGGACTTGGAGACCTAGGACCTAACAGACAACCAACAAGCATTCAAAAAATCACAAGGCAATGCATGGGACCCCTACTCCATACTTCTATCATGCTTTCTATTAAGAAAATTTTCTCTTTTTCTTTACATGAAAAGTGAAATATGAAAAGGCACTTGTATATTACACTCAGTTTGAATGCACAAAGTAATTGATCAGTTATAAGTTTTGAAATTCTGGAATGTGATCAATACTTAGTGTACAATGATGATACTTGATAATGAATGTAATAATGAAATGTTAATCAAAAATATCTGAATGATAGTATTAATTAAACTCCTAAAAATGTAATTTTTTCCTTTTTGTAGTTGTTTTGTTGTATTCTTTTATTTAGGGTAACAGTAACCTTGTCAGTTTCAGTTACAATATGAGTATCTCCGATGTTCTTCTGATCATCAATGTTTTCTTTCTTTCCTTCTTCACTCGCATCTTTGGGAATGCTTGACTCTTTTTCAGGTGTGTTGTCTTTCTCTTGTAGAATATTGATGGCTTGTATCAATATTGGCATGTTGCCTGGCATGTTCACCTGTGCCATATCAAATGTTTTGTCCTTCTCATCGGTTGTTTCCTTGGTAATATTGACATCTTCATCTTTTTTTATTTCTGCTACTGGATCATCGGTTATGTCAATGATTGTGTTGTCCACAATGTTGTCCATAGTGGTGTCCGACCATGTCTAATCTGCAAATTCCACATTCTTGTTGCTGGTTGTGTTCATTTCTTCTTTATCTAACTCAATTGATGTGTCATCTTCTGCATCTTTGATGATGATGTGTTCTTGAGTTATGTGAGGATTATCTTTCTGTTGTAAGTCTTTTTCGGGGCTAGCTTCCTCAAGAGGTCTGTTGATTATTTTACTCCATTTCTTGTGACTTTCTTGTTCAAGCTCTATAAGGCTCCCTTCAAGGAATTTGTAGGCTCTCAACTTGGGTGAGAACTCCTTTTTGTGTTTCTCCATCATCTCATCAATTTCTTCCCTCTTTGATTAAGGAGGCATAAGAGAAACAAGTACTCTTTCCCTTATTTCCTCCTCATTCTTTAATGAAAATGACCATCTGGCATATAATCTATCCAAGAGTTCCTTTGGTACCATACCACCTTCAAATTGTATTGGTAAATACTTGAACTTGTACATCTTTGCAATGATGGCATCTTCAACTTTGTTATGATCTTTTGGATCCAGTTTTAACCATCTTCTAACTTTAGAATTTGTGATAGATCCTAAATTTGCAATAGATTTACATAAATCATCAATGCTTTCTACAATCTTAGTCTTATCTAGTTGTAGACCTTCATCTTGTTGAGTGTCCTCAATGTATTCTTTGGTTCTGATGAGCTTCCTTATTCTTTTGTTTGGCCCTCTTTCTATGTGGCCAGTTTCCTCTTGTATGTTCTAACTTTTCCTTTCTTCAAGGGTGAAGGAGTTGAGTGTTTTGTTGTTTGGCTTCTTGTGTTAGAAGAAAATGTGGTTCTTGACTTCTTTTCTCATGGAGGAGGTGGTGAATTTGACTATGTAGCCTCGGAGTCATTTTTTTCTGCAGCTTCACAGATGGGTGATTGGACTTCGGTTTTTTCCTCCTTGTCAGCTTCTTCTTCCTATTCAGTTTCCTCTATTGCTGACAATATTTTCTTAATGTTCTTGACCATTTTGTCCTTTTTCCTATCAATTTGTTTTACAACTAGTGTGGTTTTGATTCTTGATTTTGCTTCTTCATAAGTTCCAAACTTTTGTTGTTTCTTGTCTAATGGTTCATTTATCAGTGGATCGATTACTTTAGATGCTTGATCAATATTAACCTCATATTCTAATAGTTGTAGCCATGTTGTCCTTGGTACATCAAGCTTGATATAAGTGTGGTCAGTGTCAACCATAAAACATATATCATCTTTGAACTTCTCAATAAGTTGTTTAGGGATCCTTACCCTTTTCTGCATTCGGTCCTTGAATCATGTGAAGTACTCATCATGACTGTTTCAAATTTATCTCCCAGTGATGTTATGTATTCACTGATTTGCATGGTGACCAGTTTTTTGGTATCCCATTTCACATCTCCTACTGACAGGAATATTTCTTGAAAGTAAAAGAAAATGCACACGATAAGTGATCCAAAGTTACATGTATTTGTCTTAGCGTTTCTTATAGTCTTCAAGTTTTATTCTAGGTGGCTCAGTAGAACTGTCGACAGATCCAAGCGAGTACCTTTATTTGAAATCTTATAGGCTATATCTACTACATCAAATGCTATGTTGTTCATTATGCTTGCTTGGAATAATTTTTAACCTAGAACACATGCTCCAAATTTAAGTTCATCATCAGTTATAGCAGATACCTTCAGTCCTCTACCATCAAAATTTTCTCATGTTTTTCTCAATCTCATCCTTGGGTGGATGTTTCAATGCTTTTACCTTCTCAATTATAGGGTAACTGGTCACTGCATGAATAACATCTCAGGTTATAATCTTAGGCTCATCCAGCCATAATGTATGATTGTGCATTCGACTCAGTACTAACTAAATCCACTTGGGTTTGAATGCCTTCAGGAACAATAGGGCATTAGTGAGCCCTTTCACCTCTATGTGTTTAAGTTCATCTTTTAAGTATCCATCTTCATTGCACAGCTTCTTGTAAGCTTGTTCTACCTCCAAATCACCAATTTCTACAATCTTGTAGTGGATGCAAGCTCGTACATCTACAACATGCAAAACCCTAGCTGACCTATTCATGAGAATGCTCCAAAATGTTTTGGTTGTGAAGAAACCTCAGGGTAAATCTTGTAATGTGGTTCTTCACACACAAAATTTTTGACAAGTTTGACCTCATCCTTCTTGATTTTCTTCTGTTTGGTGGTTCTTGAGGCCGTGGCTATTGTTTTAGAGAAATTTAGGGCTTTCTGAAAAATGCATAAACATATTTCTTGATTGTCATGGGAACTTACCGTTTACACCTGTGATGCTTACTGATATGTTGGATTACTCTAGGTTGAGTTACATTTTCTCTGTGATCCTATCGTTGTTTGCATAATTTTCGCTCTCATCGCTCTGCTCTGGTTGTGGTAAAGAATGAAACCCTTCCATCGCCCTTTTCTAGATTTTTCCCTAAAAAGTGAGTCATTAATGCTGAACCACTCCTCGGTGTTTAAAGATGAAGTTCGTCAATTAAAACATTAAATTCTCTCTTTGGTGACAATGTGACATTTCAGGGTGGTCGTTTAACTCTTTACTTTTATAGATGGGTTTCAGTGTTGTGTGCAAACAACTTCTTCAACTTGCTTGATTACCGACAAGGCTCGATTTACACTAGAAACTTGGCTTTCTTATGTTAACCAATGCATCTCAGTAACTGTAGGCAATTTAAGATTTGAGTGCATACCGATGGATTTTGGTATGTGTGCCTGATAGAATAGACATCACATATTTTAACAAGTAATGTCATGATGCATCTTTACTTATGCTAATTTGATATTTTATCAACATATTATGGAACTGATGTAAAACGATAACTTGGGGTAATGTAGTTCATTACTTACTTGTTCTACTTAGGTGGGGGTGGTGATGTCACTAGATCCATTGGATAGGGTGTCATCATTTGCATTGCTTGGTCCAACTTCATCATTGTTTGAAGCTTTTCTCCACATTTTGTCTCTTACACTCTGGATGTTTTAAATGGTATTTCCATTGGGATATGTGCTGGTCTCTTTCATTCAGTCTCTGCAGTCTTTCTTAATATGACCAACTTTATGACAGTGTAATCATGCCATTACGGGGTTAGTCTAGCCTCTAGACTTTCTTATCCATTGTCTCATACAGCTTGTAGCAATGTGCCAAATCTTCCACATGATGTATAATTTGTCCAAGTGTTTTAATCCCATACATACTAGTTACAAACTCTTTTTGATTGATATGGAGTTTCTTGACCTTTAGGCTTTCATGCTTTCCTTTTCTTTTTCCATCATTCAAGAGTTGTATGACCATTCATTTCGCAAGTAGGACAGTATTTTTCCATGTAGGTTTCCTTCTTTGGTTGTTTCATCTTAGACTTACATTCAAATGCTTTAGGTCCTTTCTTGTTACATTTATAACAGAATCCTATGAATGAAGATGTAGATTTAGGAATACCTTTAATGTTGCCTCTGCATACATTTGATGTGTGGCCTTGCTTTCCATAGTGATTGCATGTCAAATTTCTTGGTCTTGGATTTGGATCAACTTGAGTTGATAATTCTTCATTCTCGGTAAAGCCTAGACTGGTGTTGTTGTTGACTCTTTGTTGTCCTTCAAGAAAATCCTCCATTATTTTATTGCTTTCTTCAGCTTTCTTGATAATTTCATTATGCTTCTACTGAATTCATATTTTATGTTTCAAATTTTCATTTTCTTCCCTTAGCTCACCAATAGCTTCTATTCTTTCAATGAGTTCAACATTTATTCTGTTTGCCTCTTCACTCATAAGAATAATCTGATTTGTAATCTCATGGTGATGCTTTGTGAGTTTCTGTATTTCAAACTCTTTCTCTTGTAGCTTTACTGTAATCTTCCTTATATCATCAATAGTTAGTGTTCTTTCTTATTCAACTTGTCTAGCATTGTGCATGACATCAATCATTCTTACCATTTGTGTTTCTTGACCGATTTGTAGAGATTTCACTTTTCCAGCTAGATGTTGATTGATTTCACTTAGGCTTCTGACGCTCTCTTCTGATGTGTCTGTTGTTGTGCTTGTAGTTGATCCTAATGACTCAAAAAAATCTGGTATCTCTTCCTCATGATAATTTGTCTCACTAAAGAATGATGCCATAATATTCTTTCATCTAACAGCTGTCTCATATTGATTATAACGTCTTTATACTACTCATAAAAGATCTAAATTTCTAGCTTCTTATTCTCAATACTTTTGTCAAGTTTGTACTTATCCATTGTGTGATCTTTTCTCTTAAGCCTTTAAGCTATCCAAAAAAGAGACTTAGCTCTGATACTAGTTGGAATTAATGGGAAGTGTGTACTAAGAGGGGAGGGGTGAATCAGTACCTCTAAAACTTTTGTATCCTTTAATCAATTAACCTTTGTGTAATCAATTGTTTATCTAACCATCTGATCTATACTATCTTGATGTAAGATATATCAATTCATAAACTTAACATACATGTGAACATTTATAGAAACATTCATGAAAGTAATTGACACATAACACAAGATATGATATCACAGAAAACTCGTGTTAGGAAGTAAAAATTGCGGTGTGGATGGCACCCACAAAATCCTCACTATCTGTAGATTGGAAGGGGCCAGTTAAGCCTTACATTTTGATCACTTCTGATGATCTACCCTGTTAAGAGTATTTGCGGAGACCTGTTAAAGTCTACTTTGTTAAGAGCTTTAGGTACACTATTGAGTGTGCACTCAGTTAAGAGATTTATAATTGGACTGTTAAATCCACCTTCCTTGAAAGGATTTTTACACTTTGCTTCACTTATTAGAATGATAGAAAATTACAATTTGACATGGTATATGCAATCTCCTATTTCTGATTATAGATCCTTTTAAGTTTACATACAAATATATATCACCTAATTTGATTGAGTAATACCTCTAATTCTCGGTAGCCTTTGTTCTTGGTTCTGATAACCAAATTCACCTCTTGCTATTCTGGCTCATGAAAATTTCAATCTGATCGATAGATGTGCTCATAGGCTTCATTCATCCTCTCTTCTATATTTGAAAATGTATAATAAATGAATGTATCATCTATTTATAAGATGGATTGACTTAATCAAGTTTCATGAAAAACAATGTTAACTCTAAGATCAGGTTTACAAATTTACCTTGATCTCCTAGTCTATGTGTTTTAAATAAAATAGACTAATTAAAGCACTTAAATTCATGTTTCTTGTCCCTAAAAAAATGGTTTTAAAAACAAATCAAGATTCTATAAATAGAATAATACTATTTTATCTGACATGGAAGTCAGATCCACTTTTTGCGGGCTTCAACTGACTTTCGGTTTCTGTCAGTTGGTTATGTTCTAAAATCAGTTGACTGTATTTCGGGTTCCTTGCTTGAACTATCCTCTTAGTTTCCTCTATGACTGTTCTCTTGGTTTGAACTATGACCTTTTTGTTGGGTTCCACTTTCAGGTTCCTCTTTTCCACTTTACATTTTCGGGTTACACACAAAATTGTGTCGTCGATTTTCTTTGTACTTAGCCATTTTGGGGGATCGCTTGTATCTACATTTTTGGTTTTCTCTTTGTCCTTTCTTTTAGTGTATGCTTACCAAAATTATTTTTTGTATACTAATGGGAAAATAATGTCATCACATACCCCTCCCCAAAGCTCCATCACACAGGTAGACAAGACACTGGCAAAGCGTGCTCATGAAGCTTTTTGAACCAAGCATTAAACATGTTATTTGCATTTGCTTGTAGTTTCGAAAACCTTTCCCCAAATTTGTCTATGCATATCGTACAATCATCACATCCATGAGATGGGGTTTCTTGGAGGCATTCTAATGAGATAGTTCATGTGCCCTATGCATTTCAACATTCTTCCTCGATGACATCTCCTACTGCCATTGCTGCTCTTTCACCATACTCAACAACGTTGATACACTAAGAAAATGTAGTCGTGCACATACAATCAAACTAAAACCCTCAATACTAAAATGCATTTCCAATTGCTTTCTTAATCCAAATATTTTGAACACCTCCTTGCATATTTATTTTGTGCATTCTTGCACTTATCACTTCAATACAATCACACTGTGATGTAACTCCCATAGAAAACATTCAATCATAACCATGAGGCCATTTACCACAATTGGAAAATTCAGAGATATTAAGGGCCCATTTTGGTAGCTATGCCTGCAATTGGCATTATCTAATTTCCAGTATTGTTTCTTTCATGTTTGTGTTCATTGAAAAAAACTGGAATTGGAATTTTATAGTTTCAATTTTGAGCATATGCATCTTCCACCTAAATAGGTGGAATTGAAAATTTCAATTTCAATTCCAATTTTATAAAACCAAATTTAATATCTCGTCAGATCTGTGACTTCTTCAAACCTTCATTCTGAAAACACATTGGTATATTATATTGTTATATACATACATGCACACACATGTGTGTATACATACACATGTCTATATATACACATATGTGTACATGTGTATATATAAACATATATACACATGTGTGCACACAAACACATATATGCACATGTGTATATATATACACATATGTAGATAGGTCTATATATAGACACATATATACACAAGTGTGTATATATATTAAAAAAATTAATAAATAAACAATTAAAAATCCTTATGCATCTTCTTAAGATAAATATCTTCTACAATTACAACATCTTCCAAAATTGACTATATCCATCATTTAGTATTCCAGCACCCTAACAAACCCTTAATAAAAAAAATGTATATCAATACTTTTGGAAAAAAGCACACATTTACATGATGATTGTGCAAAGGCTCACCATAATTCCCATTCATGGTCTTTGTATGAAGGCAGCGAACACATCACTACGCAAACCTATTGCATAGCAAGTTTATCTCTTTTGATGGACATCAATTTGTTTAGTGTTGGGCATTGGCTATTGTCCCAAAACATTCTAGACTATGCTTGGATGCATTTGAAGAGATGACACAACATCATTCATAGGTGACCACAATATTTTCCCTATGAGGTGGTGGATAAATAGTTCATAAAAAAATCGCGGAATGGTACTAAAAATGTCTGCAAACCCTAAGCTCTTTCCCCGCACACTCGCAAGGCACATCCCTTCTTAGCCTTTTTCTCCATGAGGCTGCGAGGTATAAAACTGTTAGTTTGTTAGCTTGGACAGCTGTCCCACCACTTGCTAACAATAATTAATTATTTATTTGATTCCCCTAGGTGAAAACTTGCAACAACTTGCAATTAATTTTTTGATTGGTTGTTGGGTTGTAATTTATCTCAGTCGTTGATTGAGAGTTGATCTTGGCCATTGGTTTACCAATGAGGGTAGTATAAAAGGGGGTCTATGGGAATTTGGAGGACATCACATCAAAAAGTGAAGAGCATTTACAGTGTTAGAAAATGAGTTTGCAGTAATAGGGTAATACCACAATAGTGGGTTACACTTTTCGGGAGGAAGGAATTCGCCCCGAAAAGCGTGACCCACTAAAACATTTTCATTACTTTCGATCGAAAATGTTAAAAACTTTTGATCAAAAGCAACTAACTTTCGATCGAAAGTACCCAAAATGAGTACTTTCGATCGAAAGTTACTTTCGATCGAAAGTACCTAGTTACTTTCGATTGAAAGTAACTTGGTTACTTTCGATCGAAAATAACTAGGTTTTGTTTTAGCGGAATAAAACCCGCCGAAACAGTCATTGTGACTATTTTGGCTAGGTTGAAAGTGACAGTGGCTTCCGTTTTATCAAACGTCAATAAGTCAGGTTTTTCACGTTTCTAATTTCCATATTTTATTGTTTTATAATATATATTGTTTGTATATACATGCATTTTAATTTTTTTTAATATATATTGTTTGTAAATATGTGTATATATGCATGTATATGTGTATATATGCATATATATGTGTATATATATGTATATATGCATGTATATATGTGTATATATGCATGTATATGTGTATATATGCATATATATGTGTATATATATGTATATATGCATGTATATATGTGTATATATGCATATATATGTGTATATATATATATATATGCATGTATATGTGTATATATGCATATATATGTGTATAAATGTGTATATATGCATGTATATATGCATATATGTGTATATATATGTATATATACATGTATATATGCATATATGTGTATATATACATGTATATATGTGTATATATGCATGTATATGTGTATATATAGCATGTATATATGCATATATGTGTATATATGTGTATATATACATGTATATATACATATATG
>MU225971.1:2857957-2886344 GCA_018584345.1 Thuja plicata | reverse complement strand
ACAAAAACATATATTTATTTATATGTAATCATTCTGTACCCGAAACAACACCAAAGAGGCTGACATAGGTTTCTATCGAAAGTCATCTTTGACTTTCGATAGAAACTGTTTACTTTCTATCAAAAGTACTTTGGTAGATGTCACTAAATTGTCAAATCATGGAAACACTTTCGATCGAAAGTAGTTTCGATCGAAAGTAGTTTCTATCGAAACCCCTAAAAATGATGCCATCTACAAATGTTCACAACAATCTGCAATTTTCATGGCTTCGGGGCTCAAGCGCGGGGCTCAAATCAAAGAATAGGGACACCTCCTTTTGCATCGCATAGGTACTCTGAACGAGATTTCAAACGAATATAAATTTGACAAATTTTGAATTAATTAGGTCTATGTTTTTTGACGTGCATCAGATGTAGGTTTTTTATCAAATATAAACTTCCAGGTTTGACATTCAATGAAAAATAGTAGAAAATAGAAAAAAAAATTTGAAAAATAACAGTGCCCTCCGGTTTCAAGACTTCTTTCTATCAAAAAAAATAAAATTGAGTTTTGATAAATACACAACAAGTTATCAGTTACGCAGTCAAGGTATATCAAAATTACAGTTGACTCTACTTCAAACATTCATAAAATATGCAATAATCATGATAATGTCATCAAACCAATTGCATTCCCTCCGTATGGATGTTACAAAACCAAATTCAAAAGAAGCACATCATTATCTATCTTAGAAAAAAAGTTATGTTGTACGAAGTCATTGTACCTTTTTGAAAAATACGTTTTCAGAAACATAGCAGTTTTAGTGGGAGAAAAAAAAAACCATTAAAATAAATTCAACAAAAAATTAAAAAAATATATTTAGAATCTAGACAGAAAATTCTAGAAGACTCTAGTTTACTTCATCTTCTAATTTCAAACAGTTTAACGACAATATGCATCCGAATGTGAAAGTTTTTCTCAAAATGTAGAGTTCAATGTCCGTTTAGGCAAAAAAGTGTAACCCACTATTGTGGGATCACCCAATAGAAAACAATCTTGCAATATTAGCAAGGGTGCAGTGATAGCGTTGGGGATAGTAGTGGAGGAATATCAGCAGAAGGAGTTAGGAGATTGTGTGTCAGTGAGAGGCAAGAAATTTTGTATCTCTTAATTTACTGAAGATTAATATATATTTCTCATCTGCAGTACTGGTTTTCCCTTCGGGGTTTTTCCAAGGACAATTGTCCAAAAATATTGTGTTCTTTGTGTTGCATATTTCCTTCCATATTTTTATTGATGAAGTTACAGTTGTGTTATTTTTTGATATAAGTTGTGAATTTATTTTCAGCAGTTAAATAATTTTTATAAGATAGGAGATTAATAATCAGTGACTGCAATAGATTTTTCACATGGTATCAGAGTAGTGTTGAGGGTAGAAAAGGTTTACCATAGGAAAAGGAAAGAAATTTGAGTTTGACCTCTTTTGAGTTATTGTTTCTTTTATTTCTTTGAGATGGCCTCAGCAGGTTTAAGAGATTAGGACAGATTGGATGGTGCCTCAAATTTTAGTGTCTGGAAAGCCAGAATTTCTTTATTGCTAGAAGAGAATGGTATCAAGGAATATGTTACCAGTACTGTAGTTGTACCTACAGATCCAGTACTACTTGTAGCATACAAGAAGGATGATGCTAAGGCGAGGAGGATAATATTTGATGGTGTCAAGGCCCATATTGTTCCACATGTCACAGAGTTAGATATAGTGAAGAAGATGTGGGACGCCATTATGAATCTGTACTAGAATGCTATCACTAACTAGAAGCTAATTCCTAGAGAAAAGTTAAGGAATACCTGAATGTACAAGAGAGAAGATGTTACAAGTTACCTCACCAGGCTTAGAATTATCAAGGATGACTTAGCAGCTGTTGGAGATAAGCTAGATGAAGACGAGCTAGTAAGAATAGCCCTAAATGGGTTTACTAAGCAGTGGGATGTCTTTGTTCAAGTTATTAATGGACGAGACACCTTACCTAGCTGGGATCGACTATGGAGTGATTTCACTTAGGAGGAGCTTAGACTAAGTATTGTCAATAGTGCCAACAATAAAAGTCAAAAAAGTGAGGTGGAACAGAAAAATGTTTCCCTAGCGGGTAAGGGGAAAGCAAAGAAGGGGTTGAGAAAAAGATCAAATTCACAAAGTAAGAAGAAGAAGGACCTATCTGAGGTCAAGTGCTTTGGTTGTCACGAGTTTGGCCACTATGACAGTGATTTCCCGCAAAGGAAGGGTAAGAAGCAGGTGGCGGCTTCAGCAAGTGCAGATGAGCTCTCAAGTAGATTGGAGGATGAGTTCGCACTCATAGCTTGCATGATTAGCTCAACCTCACAGAGTGTTTGGTACATAGATAATGGGGTGTCATTTCATATGATAGGAGTTAGAGAGTGATTCTCCAGTTATAAGGAGGAGAGCACCAGTATCCAGATTTCTATGGGAAACTTGTCCAAGCTCAACTCAGTTGGAAAAGGGACTGTTCAGTTTTAGAGGGAGAATGGAAAGGTAATTCCTCTTCATCATGTGTTGCATGTTCCAGGCTTAGGTATGAATTTGGTTTTTGTACCTTTCCTTCAAGATAAAGGGTATAGTGTTCTCTTTATAGGGATGCATGTTTTGATTAAGCATAAAGATTGGAAATCACCTATATCTATTGGAGTTAGGAGCGGTCTCCTTTATCTATTACAGTTTGATACTCCTAAGGCACTTGTGAGCAGAAGTAACCCTAGAGATCTTGGAGAGCTGTGGCATAGGAGGATGGGCCATATACATCATGGAGCACTTATATTGCTTCGTGAGACAGTGACAGGTGTTCCTGAGGTGAGTATAGAGCATGATGATGTGTGTAAGGGATGTGTGTTGGGGAAGTTTGCAAAAGCATCTTTTCCAAGAAGTGACACTAGATCCGAGGGTGTTCTTGATCTAGTACATTCAGATGTAGGTGGACCAATGTCAATGAAATCTCTTAGAGGATATGAGTACTATGTTACTTTTATTGATGATTTCTCTAGGAAGACCTGGATATACTTCTTGAAGACCAAGGATGAGGTTTTCAATCGCTTCCAAGAGTTCAAGGCTCTTGTGGAGAATTTGACAGGAAGGAAGATAAAGGTTCTTCGGTTAGATAATGAAAGCCAGTACAAAGGAAATGAATTCTAGGAGTTCTGTACCAAGGAAGGAATAAGAGAGAGTGGACTGTTCCTTACAATCCACAATAGAATGTAGTTGCTGAGAGGAAGAACCGATCCATATCAAAGGAAGTAAGGGCTATGCTACATGACAAGGATATGCCCCGCTACTTATGGGCAGAGGCATGTAGTATAGCAGTGTACATACAAAACAGGGTTCCACATAAAGTACTAGGAAAGATAACACCAGAGGAAGCTTTTCTAGGTAAGAAGCCAAATGTAAGTCACTTCAAGATATTTGGAAGTTTGGCATATTTTCATATTCCAGGTGACACCCGTACCAAGTTAGATCAGACTGTAGAGAGGGGGTACTTTGTTGGGTACAGTGAAACCTCAAAGGCATATCAGATATTTATTCCAGGGACCAGGAGGATTATAGTCAAACATGATGTTAAGCTCATGGAAGACAAGGCTTTTAGGAGGTGTAGAGATTTGCCAGCAGAAGATCAAAGTAAGCAGTCGATAGAAGCTAGAAGGGTAGCTCAGTTGAGTCAAGGGCAACAAAACTCAAGTATAGTTACTAGTACAAGTGAAGGCTCAGGTGGTGAGAGTTTGCAGAGTGTGGAGAAACTGGTGCAATAGGATATGTATCAAGAAGATATGGAGGTTCATATTTCATCCTCTACAGTTGGCAGCTGGAACAGTGAGGTTCAACAGAGGGATACTCAGGAGTTTGTGGAAAATCCTAGTAGGAGTACAAGATCAAGGAAACAACCAGCCAAGTTTAATGACTATGTGGCTTTAGTTAGTCAGTTGGTAGATAGTGAGCCTTCCAGTTATCAGGAAGCTGCATAGCATCAGGTTTGGTGAGATGTGATGGTTGAGGAATATACCTCAATAATGTAGAACGATGTGTGGGAGGTAGTTCCTAGACCAACAGATAGGGTAGTGGTTGGATCACGCTGGATCTACAAGATCAAGCATGGTGCAGATACTAGCATCGAGAAATACAAGGAAATATTCATGGAAAAGGGGTTCTCTCAGAAAGAGGAAATAGACTATGAGGAGACATTTTCTCTAGTGGCCAGGTATACTTCTATACGAGTTGTGATCTCATTTGCAGCATAGATGGGCTGGCAAATCCATCAAATGGATGTCAAGACAACATTTCTTAATGGTGAGTTAAAGGAGGATGTATACATAGAACAACTTGAAGGCTTTGTAGCACATAGCAAAGAGACCCACATGTGTAGATTGAAGAAATATTTGTACAGACTCAAGCAGGCTCCTAGAGCATGGTATGAGCGCATTGATAGTTTCTTGTAGGAAATGGGTTTTGTGAAGAGTGAGGCAGATGCTAACCTCTACTATTTTTTGGTTGGGGGCGAGGTTCTCATTCTTGTTCTATATGTGGATGACTTGTTTCTAATATGTTCACTAGGGCTCATAGAGGAGTGTAAGAGGGACCTTGCAGCAGAGTTTGAGATGGAGGACTTAGGACATATGCACTACTTTTTAGGCATGGAGGTGTGGCAAACAGATGGAGAGATTTTCCTTGGGCAAGGGAAATATTGCATTGAAATCTTGAAGAGGTTCAAGATGGAATATTGCAAAGCCACGTCTACACCCATGATCATGAATTGGAGGAAGGTAGATACTTCTAAGGAGAAGGATGTAGATCCCAACTTATACAAGAAGTTGATTGGTTTGCTCATGTATTTGGTCAACACTAGGCCAGATATAGCCTTTGCATTAAACTCTCTTTGTAAGTTCATGGTGGAGCCAAAGAAAGTACATTGGACGGCAGCAAAGCATGTGTTGCGTTATCTTCATGGTACAGTTGAGTATGGGATTAGATATGTTCAAGGTGAAGGAATCAAGTTGATAGGCTATACTGATGCAGATAGGGTAGTTAGTACAATAGATAAGAGAAGCACTTCAGGGTGTTGCTTTAGTTTGGGATCAGGAGTTGTCTCCTGGTTCAGCAGGAAGTAGAAGTTTGTGGCTCTGAATTCTGCAAAGTCAGAATACATTGCAGCCCGCATGGCGACGTGTGAAGCTATATGGCTTCAGAAGTTGCTAGTAGCCTTGTTTGGTAAGAAGGTTGAGACTACAGTGATACACTATGACAATCAGAGTTGCATCAAGTTGATTGAGAATCCGGTGTTTCATGATAGGTCGAAACATATTGACATCAAGTATCACTTCATCAGAGATTGTGTACAATGGGGGAATTGTTCAGCTACAGTACATACCTACAGAGGAGCAGGTAGCAGACATTCTAACAAAGGCATTAGGGAAGGCAAAATTCATCTTCTTCAGAGATAAGTTGGGTGTCCTGCAGAACAACTTCCTCGATAAGAGGGAGTGTTAGTTTTTTAGCTTGGACAACTATCCCACCACTTGCTAACAATAATTAATTAATTATTAATTATTTGTTTGATTCCCCTAGGTGACAACTTGCAATTGATTTTTTTATTGGTTGTTGGGTTGTAATTTATCTCAGCCGTTAATTGAGAATCGATCTTGGCCATTGGTTTACCAACGAGAGTAGTATAAAAGGGGGTCTAGGGTCATTTGGAGGACATCACATCAAGAAGTGAAGAGCATTTGCATTGTTAGCAAATGATTTTGTAGTGATAGAAAACAGTCTTGCAGTATTAGCAAGAGCGCAATGATAGCGTTGGGGATAGTAGTGGAGGAATATCAGCAGGAGGAGTTAGGAGATTGTGTTCCAGAGAGAGGCAAGGAATTTTGTATCTCTGAATTTGCTGAAGATTAATATATATTTCTTACCTGCAGTATTGGTTTTCCCTTCGGGTTTTTTCCAGGGACAATTGTCCAAAATTATTGTGTTCTTTGTGTTGCATATTTCCTTCCGTATTTTTATTGGTGAAGTTGCAATTGTGTTATTTTTTGATATAAGCTATGAATTTATTTTCAGCAGTTAAATAATCTTTATAAGATAGAAGATTAATAATCAGTGACTGCAATAGATTTTTCACAAAAACTTCCTTTGAATGCTTTTCCGCCCGCACACATTGTAATGAACTTTAATATGTTTAAAAATAACCAATGTTTATCTTCTCTACCCTTCATTTGCCCACTCATAAACCTCTCATTTTCTTTGCTTCATGAAAAATTAGGGGCCCACCACATTTATAAATTTCCTCTTACATAGTCAGAGATGCTAAACATTTGAAATCATTTAAGAATGATTTATAATGAATTTTTTAAATCCCAATTCCTATTACATGAAATCATTTAAGACAGATTTATAATGAAGTTTTTTAATCCCACTTCATATTACATCAATATGTATTTCATTTATTTACAATGAATATATGATTTATACTCCTCAAATCTGTGTATGCCACTTTGCTCAAACGAAAGGTTATAATATCATTATTTAAATCCTTATATATTCTAAATAATTAAAATTTAAACTCAAACTTGAAAGCAAAGTGTTTGAAAAATCTTTGATGCATGTGAGGTCTCCTTGTGGCCCCAACTTTAAAAAAAATCATTCTGAATCAGTTGTACCCTAGAAATGACCTACAACAACTTCCTCGTCCATCTGGATAAAAAATGTGAAGGATATAACCACTGAGTTTTAGATTTGGACCCCACTATTCAGTGCCGAAAACAAACCTGGAGCTTTAGAACTGCACTCAAAAACTAACCAAATCATGTCATAAGACCAAGGCACTGAAAAAGCATGTTGACTGATATGCCAAGAATCACAATGCAAATAGTTTTGTATGATGTTTCAAGATGCGAGTTATTAAATTAATTACCAAAGTTGCATAATTTGTTTCTTTTACATTTGAACATGCTAAAGAGACATTTTAACCCCTGCCATTTTCATGCTCAAAAAAATACTAAATCACACTCTAGGAAGCCACCAGTGAGGGAGTCTATTAATTTAGATACATTGAGGACATTTCTTAAATTAAAAATCATGAATCAACTTCTGGTGGAAGATCTAATTTTCCAAAGTCAAACAACTTTCAAATTCTTATAAATATACAAACGTCAAAACACAGAAACTATATTTTGTTTTGGCTTTGTAAAAATATCAAATATTGCCATGACACATTGAAACTGAGCTTAAAGCTATATTTATATGCATATAATCCAAGGAACCAATCCAGTACTCATGAAAAGAACCTAGTCGTGAAATATTAATCCATGAAACTGGCTACTCGGCAGATTTTGCAATGTGCAGACTAAATTTTTTAAGAAACTACCTTTGGATTGGACTTGCCAAAACCATCAAATGAAGTCATTGGGCCTTGAAAATGAGTATGGAGGTTCACAAATATGCTAGAAATACTGAGGAATAGTCCTTAAATTATGAAAATCAACTAGGACGGAAATTCAAGCCTCCAAAGTACGCCAGTTAAACAAATCTAGAAATGTGTAGAATGCAGACCTGTGTTAGACCCTCAAAATGAGGGCTTCAAAAATGTGTCACATATATTTGTGGGGAGTTACAAATGGAAAAGTACACTTATTGAAATCAAGTTAAAAAAATCCCAAACTAGTTCCTCATGACAATCATTAAGCTTTCACTTATTCACTTTCAAACTAGGTCATTCAAACAAATATTTAGGGGTGTATAAGTGTCAAAATTTTCAACATAATCACTTCAAATTACTTCAAAATTTATAGGTGCCAATAGGTCCAATGTGGCCAAACATCACATACCCATCTAGGTCACAGTACATCAAGAAAATAGGAGGGGCACTACACCTCTATCTCCTTCCGTATATGTTCTAGCAACAAAAGGACTTGGGTACCTTGTAGCTATTGCTATTTTAGCAAGGAAAATCAGGGGCATTTCCCTACCTGAGACAACATCTTAGCTTGTCAATAACTATTTTGTATATGATTTCTTCATTGTTTTGTAACATGATCACAATGTTCACAAGAAACACTAGTGCCATGATACTTTTTGTTTGGCTTTTGGTTCAATGAATCAATGGAAAACAAACTCTATGCTATAGGCTTCACCTTGGATTCCCCAATATGGGTGGAAGTGAGTATGAAATAGTCAAGTCTTTCAGGAATTTATTTTTTTTAGAAATTAATCTTTCCTTGGTAACTATGTAATTAAAAGATAAACCAAAGTCATGTCTCATATTTGTAATTTCTTTAATAAGGAAATTAGATATTTCTCCGTATGAGGATTCTCTCACATGGCACACACCAAATGTGAATGTGGCACTCATAGAGTATGAAAGTTACATGCAAACTCCTCCACTCAACTCTACTTAAGAGATGGTTCTCACACACTTTTTAGGGTTCTCATAGGGGTTCTATGTTTGTTCTCACAAGTTGAATTTCTTCTCTCTTCTCTCATTCTCATTCTTGCAATATTGTAATGAGCTCTCTCTCTCTCTCTCTCTCTCTCTCTCTCTCTCTCTCTCTCTCTCATATTTATGCACAAGGGTTTTTTCTTAGTTTTTCCCTTTCAAAAACATTATCTTGGTGTTGATCTTGAGCTTCTTGGTGCTTTTGGTGAATGTTCTTGAATCGCCACTCTTTAACTTGATTATGGTAAAATTCTTCTTGCAACTCTCTCTTGGATTCTTTCCTATTTCCTTATCTCTATTTATTTTCTTAATATTTCTAACATGGCATCGGAGCTAGCTAATCCTTGTTTTTTAGTGTTTGTATGATCTTTCATTCTTGGTTGATGTAACATTTGTTGTAGCTCTCTCTTATCTCCTTTGTCATTTTAGATTTGGTTTTATTTTATTAGATTTGAATTTTTTTTGGGTTTGGACGGTTCACCGCCAAACCAAGTTTATAGTTTTTTTTTTTTTTTTCAGATCTATCTACACCCTCTATCGGGAGACCGTAAGGGTTTACATTTTGATCATTAAATCTATATTCTAATGCTTTGCAGGTTATTCAAGCATATTTATATGTAGGCTTATATATCTTTATTTTTAATCTCTATTTTTATATTTTCTTTTATGCAAACCATTTAAGCATTTATGTGACTGTCATTTTGAATTAGTTTTATAGACCCACACTTAGTCATTCATAACTTTTAAAATATAAATAATCTTGACATTCGCTTCAGTGGAGTTTTAGATAATTAGGTTTGTAAAAACATATTAAAACTTTGGAAAAATCCAATGGTGAATTTAAAAGTTATGCCCTTTGTAATGTGTCTATTTTTTTCTTAGGAGGTTCATGAATCAACACGTGTTTACTTTTATTCATTATTTATTTCAGCAGCAATTAGTTATAAATCAAAGACCTCTATTATATTGAGAAGTAACTCTTGTATTGTATTGTAATAATTGAGAAGTTCCTTCCTCCAGCGCTGCATTTTAAGTGTTGATGATAATTATTCAATTGTGTATTGTCATTAATGTATACACAAATATAGTGATGTTACACAAATGTCTATACCAAAACTGAGCACAGTCAGTATATGCGAAGCTTTATCAAGCATTGAAGAAGACCAAAGTGATTTTCAACTCTAACTGAGTTCACTGGGGCATTACAATAACGGTCGGGCATTGAAGAATTACAGTGTTAATCGAGTTATACATTTAGTGTCAGCCAACTAACAACAGTTTACACTTTATGTTTGATTGGTTATATGTGACCGACAAACTTAAGTTTTATAGTTTATTTGGAAGATTATTCAGGCTGACTTGACAAGGCTTATCATATATATACAAGGTCAAGTTTGGATTGAATGTGTGCAAGAAGTATATGAGTTTTGATATGAAGATTGAAGGCAAAATCAGATGGGATTCTGATTAAGGACAGAACATCCAGATAGAGCTGCAATAGAATATTTGATCAGTGAGGATCCAGTTTAAACTAGAGCTGATATCTGAATCAACAACGATAGTTGCTTTGTTAAACAAGTCAATCCATTGTTACTCTCTAACAATTGTAGTAGTGATCCAAATCTCTCTACAGAGTAGACTTATCCATCTTTTGTAAATCCTCTCACAAGGTGACATTTATACATTGAAGTGTTTAAAGACCTCTAACAAGGCCACTTCTTATAGGGTGATTAAATCCTCTAACAGGGTCACACCTAATAGTGTGTATTGTAACCATTAACAAGGTTGGTTCCTAACAAGGCACACTTCAGAACAGTGAAAAATAGTAACTAGTTGCAATTGGTGGTTTTTCCAAATTAGGTTTCCATGTTAAATATTAGTATCATTTGTGCATATGTTATTTTCTTTCTGCTTTATGTTTCTGCACTTAATCACTAAAGGATAATCATAGTTAATATATTAAAGATTTATTTTGTTAACCAAGTAACAACATAATATCTTTGTTAACTGAGTAAGAGTGAAAAGTTTGATATTGACATCTAAGGGACTTGGATTTATTTTTGGGGTAACTGATTCACCCCTCCCCTCTTAGTTACTCAGCTCATTTCCAAAAATTGGAGCATTTGGTGCTTTCAGGGAAGGTATTAAGGCCTAAGCTAAAGATTAGAGATGTCTTATAGAAGGGAGATCCCTAAGCTTAACAAAGATAACTTCACTGCATGGCAAGATTTGATGAGGCTACATCTATCTTCTATTGGAGATACTGGTTTGCAATTCTTGGATCACAAGTATGTGGAACCACCGATACCTATG
Organism: Thuja plicata; assembly: GCA_018584345.1. Lineage (NCBI taxonomy): Eukaryota > Viridiplantae > Streptophyta > Pinopsida > Cupressales > Cupressaceae > Thuja > Thuja plicata. The sequence goes on along the minus strand of MU225971.1, from coordinate 2,875,560 downwards.
TCTGTGGATCAGATGGTGGACATGAAGAATCATAACATAATGATGATTGATATAGCTTCTTCACTCAACTATTCCAAATTTGATGAAGTCAAGGACTGCCCTACTGCCTATGCTGTGTGGAAGAAATTATATGATATCCATGGAGGAGATGACAATGTTAAGAGATCCAAAGAAAAAAGTCTTAGAGGACAGTTTGATCAGATGAAAATGAAAGGAGAAGACATTACAAAATATAGTGAAAGAATCAAGAAAAGTGTCAGTGCCATTAGAGCTGTCGGTGGAACAATTGAAGACAAAATAATGGTTAGTAAGGTATTGATAACTTTACTTCATACATATACAATTATAATCTCATCTATTCAAGAGATGAGGTGCAGTAATGATATAACTCTAGATGCATCGGTTGGAAGGTTAACAAATTTTGAGTTGAAAAATTTTGATAATTATTCTCCTAATCCTAGTAATCTTAAGTCTGCATTCAAAGATAAATTAAACCTTAGTAAGATGGATAGAAACTCAAAAGGAAAATAGATTGACAGTGATAGTGATGATGATTCTGATGATGAAAATCTAGAAATCATTGAAGCATTACTTGCTAAGAGAGCTTCCAAAGAAAAGTACAAAGGAAGAATACCATTGATTTGTTTTTCATGTGATGAGGTTGGTCATATTGCTGCTAAGTTTTCAAACAAAGAAGACAAAGGTGAGAGAAAGTTCAAAAAATACAAAGGCAAGAAAGATTTCAAAAGCTATAAAAGCTACAAGGACAAAGGTAAGAAATCTTGTTACATTACAAAAGATTCTGATAGTGATGAAGATGACGATGAAATGGTTTATATTGCTATTAAGGATGAGAAAGATAATGAAGAAAATGAAACGAATGCACTTTACTCTCATATTAGCAAGAATTACACTTGGATAATTGATAGTGCTTGTTCTGACCACATGACTTGTGATAAAACAAAATTTGAACATCTTGAGCACTATGTTGGTGGGAGTGTCAATTTTAGGAATGATGAACCTTTCTATGTGAAAGGTAAAGGTTTTATTGCTCTAACTGAAGGAATCAAATGTGATAATGCTTATTGGGTTGAAGGACTAAGGCGTAATATACTAAGTGTGGCACAGCTAAATAACATTGGTTTCAAGGTAGAATTCATGAATGGTAAGTCCAACCTCCAGGATGGTAAGGGAAACCTAGTTGAATTGGCAAGCAAACAAAAGGTAATCTATCCTATCTCAATCTCACTGGAAGTTCATGTTTTATTGCACAAGTAGAAGAAATTTTGTTATGGCATAAGAGATTGTGTCATGTGAATTTTGATAACCTAGTCAACAAAAGCAAGAACAAAAGAGTAAGAGGTATTCCTATTCTGAAGAATCCTAATTTGGCAATATGCAAACAATGTCAAATTGGGAAGATGCGCAAAACTAGTTTCAAGAGAAAGAATTACAATACTAAAGAAGTCTTGAAGTTATTGGAGTTGATGAAAACTATCAACCCACAACTCCCAAGAATCACCTGCATGCAAACCTATCACAGAAAGAGAGAAGAAAAAAAGCTATGGAGGCCAAAAATTAGAGATTGATGGAAGAGGAAACATATTGTGCAAATAATGTAGAAAAACTTCTTAATGCAATAATATCCTCAATTAATTAATAACCATTGAATTGAATAAATTACAAAGAGGGAATCCTTATAAAAGGATACTGAAACCCTAAAATGGAAACCCTAAAGGGGAAATATCTAGGTTGCATAATAATAATTAATAAAATAATTAATTATTAAATGCCTAAAGTTTAGCTTAAGTAAAAGAGAGATAATAAGTGACTTAATAATTAAATCAATATTATTTAATTAATAAGTGGAATCACTTTATTACTCTAACACCCCTCTTAAGATAAACTTAAGGAGAAGCTAAAACATAGAAATAGCTACTGAAAGCAGGAAAATGGGTCCCAGCAACAAGGCCTGATGAGGTACCCAATACAAAAAATCTCTATAAAGAGGAGAAATAGAGAAAACCACATGGGAAAAACCCTACTCCAAAAAGAGATGAAGCCTAGTGAAGGACTGAAGAAGCCTCCAAACTAGAAAAAGTCCCAAAGAAAGGAACAAGAAAGAGTATGTATAGCATCTCCGAAGCATGAAGCTGCAAACACTGTCAGAAGTAACTGCTGGAACCCCCACTGAAATAGTGCATGACCAGGTAGAGAAGACAAAGTCAGAAGAGTTGATCAATCGAAGAGGTGACCTCCAAAAGTAGGAATGAACAAGTGTCTATATAGTAGATGATCCATCTCACCGAAATGCATAGGTGCCTAGCCACTGCATCCACCTAGTACATAGGAACAAGAATTGAATACGTAGATCACTCAATCGAACCAAGGAAGCAATAGAACCAATAGGTGAACCCCCCATAATGCTGAACAGGGAGAGGGGTGACAGGAACACTGAAATGCAATGCCAGAAACATTTGTAGGAATAAGAATCAGGAACACCAACACTGCAATAGAAGTACAAGCATAGGATAAAGGGCGGTGTCACAGACACACAGCATGGGCTAATGTTGTGGAAGGTACGCTCACTTGACAAAGGTGGATGAGCACAAAAGGCAAAACATCATAACCCCCCATGGCACTTTATAACTGAGTGCGAGTACAAATAAACACAAGGTGTTCAAAATCATAGATATGCAAAAGTAGGCACTTTATCTCAGTGTGTTTACAGAAAAGAGAATGCTAGAGAAGAGAAGCATACAATGCTCAAAAAAGGAAACGATCCTAGGACCTGAAACATCCAAGATATTTACTAGAATGTCATAAAGAAAAAAACTAAATACATAGATACATGGAGTAGAATCTAGGTGTGAGACTCATAGAATAAGAAACAGAATAGAAGAAGCTTTCTAACCCCATGTGGAAGTTGAAAAAAGGAGTCTGGATGAGCAAGATATGGCTCCCGGAGTGTAAAATAGATTGCTGACTTTGACAGGTGAAAAAATCTTCAAGATGGAAGAATTAGAAAATCTATCCTCTAGAAAGACATCCATCTTGGAAAGAGCTTTCCGGTGATATAAGGAAGTCAAAAATCGGCCTCCGTTTGCTCCAGATATGAGCAAAACACCACCGGGAGGTCAAAACAGAAGTGAACCTCATGAAACCTCAGCCAAAAATGGCAGAGCCCTGCTAAACTGGCGATTCCTCCAAAAAAATTACTGCCTCCAGATTTCCCACCAAATGGCAGAAAAAAAATATTATTTTTTTAATGGAAAAAAAATAATAAAAAAACATTATGTTTTTTTTAAGAAAAAAAACATAAAAAAACACATGCCTTTTTTATATATAAAAAAACACAAAAAAAGATTTTTTTTTTTAAATATTAAAAAAACTTGGGGCCTGTGGTTGCTGACATCAGCAGCACAGAAACCGAGGCAGATTTTTGCCTCAAAAAATGTGCCAAGGTCATGCAAGATAAAAAGAAGGCCCAGATTTTATCTGTGTCCAAATAAGACGTGCCTTATATAAAAATAGGGGTTTTCAGGGTATTCCAGACACAACCCAGATGTCAGTTTTTGCTCAAACTACTTCAAACAAAAGATCCTCCCCAAAACCACTAAAATTTGAGACAAAAACCTCTCAAAAACACAAATTAAAGAACAAGGCCAAATCTCTCATAAAGAGAACAGGGGCATGAAGATCTAGAGCTCTGATACCATATTGGAGTTGATGAAAAATATCAACCCACAACTCCCAAGAATCACCTGCATGCAAACCTGTCACAGAAAGAGAGAAGCAAAAAAGCTATGGAGGCCAAAAAACACAGATTGATGGAAGAGGAAACATATTGTGCAAATAATGTAGAAAAACTTCTTAATGCAATAACATCCTCAATTAATTAATAACCATCGAATTGAATAAATTACAAAGAGGGAATCCTTATAAAAGGATACCAAAACCCTAAAAGGGAAACCCTAAAAGGGAAATATCTAGGTTGCATAATAATAATTAATTATTAAATGCCTAAAGTTTAGCTTAAGTAAAAGAGAGATAATAAGTGACTTAATAATTAAATCAATATGATTTAATTAATAAGTGGAATCACTTTATTACTCTAACAGAAGTTAGTGCATACAGATTTGTGTGGACCAATTGGATCAACAAGTTACATAGGTGAGAAGTATTTAATTTTATTTGTTGATGACCATTCCAGAATGATGACTGTTATGTTTCTCAAAGAAAAATTAGAAGATTTTCAGAAGTTTAAGTGGTACCTTTCCAGAGTTGAGAAGGAAATAGGAAAGAAACTTAAATGCCTCAGATATGATAGAGGAGGTGAATTCATTTCTAATGAATTCAAGTAATTCTGCAATAACAGAGGAATCAAGAGACAAGTATCTTCCCTAGGTACACCACAGCAAAATGGGATAGTAGAAAGAAGAAATAGATCTATTATGGATTGTGCAAGAACCTTGATGATTGAAAGGAATGTTGCTACCAAATACTGGAAGGAATCTATCAGCACTACAATTCACACCTTGAATAGAGCTCAACTTAAGAAAGGTACTAAGAAGACACCTTTTGAATTATAGTACGACTATAAACCCAATGTTCATTGTTTCAAAGTATTTGGAAGTAAATGTTACATCTTGAAGGAAGCAAGAAATTGAAAATTTGATGTCAAAGGTGATGAAGGTATAAATTACTAGGCTACTACTGTAAAAGAAAAGCATATAAATGTTTGACTCTTGCTACTCATAAATTCATAGAAAGTGTACATGTAAAAATTGATGAGTTTGCAGACATAAGTGACGAACAGAGGAGTAAATAGCCTGAGGACTATAGGAAATTTTTATATTATGAACCTGATACTATACCTAAGACACAGGCAATGGTGATTGGACAACAACCATGTCAACCACTGAATTCATCAGCACAAACCCTTTTGCAACCTATGCAACCTGAGCTCCTAACTTCTTAGGGCTCTCATAGGGGTTCTAAGTTGGTTCTCACAAGTTTGATTTCTTCTCTCTTCTCTCATTCTCATTCTTGCAATATTGTAATGATCTCTCTCTCTCTCTCTCTCTCTCTCTCTCTCTCTCTCTCTCTCTCTCGGCTTCTTGCCTCATTNATGCTCTCTCTCTCTCTCTCTCTCTCTCTCTCTCTCTCTCTCTCTCTCTCTCGGCTTCTTGCCTCATTCATATTTATGCACAAGGGGTTTTTCTTAGTTTTCCCCTTTCAACAACATTGTCTTGGTGTTTATCTTGAGTTTCTTGGTGCTTTTAGTAAAAGTTCTTGAATCGCCACTCTTTAACTTGGTTATGGTAAAATTCTTCTTGCAACTCTCTCTTAGATTCTTTCATTTTTCCTTATCTCTATTTGCTTTCTTAATATTTCTAACACTTTTTCTTTCAATGAATCCTCTATGGATCTTTAGAATGTAGTTGTTGACCAAATTGAGAAGAAGCTTGCAAGTACTAGATTACTAGGTTATTTTCTCTGGCTGGTAAATTCAAGATTATCTTTGAAGGTCTTGTTGCTGCTCAACTTTACTATTCTTCTTGCTAGGCTCCTTTAAAGTTATCTATAACAAGCTAGAGAAGCTTATTTGAAATTTTTTGTATGCTTTAGGAGCTTCACATTATGACTTCCATTGAGTTGCTTGGGAATTTAGCTGCCTTCCTAGAGAGTCTAGAGGATAAAGGGATCATAATTCTCTTTTCGCAGAAGGAAGATATTTCATTGTCTGAAAAAATGGGTTATCCATGCCATTATTGGTAATAAAGCATGATACTTTATCCTTGGGCATTGTATTTCTTTAGGATATTTAGCTAATAATCTCTCTTCGAAGGGGGGTGGCTTTGAAACCCTTCTTGTTATGAAATATGTAGTCCACATCAAGGGACTTTTGTTTCTAAAAGCATTTAGCAAGCATGGAAAGATATCAAAACTTGAGTTCATTAGGATGGAGCTGGATTCAGGGATGGTCAAGTTATTTTAACTAGCATTTGGTGGTCATCACTTGGTCAAGTTCAAGGGCTTCCTATATCTTGTGTCCCTAGAGTTCTTGCTCTACATTTTCATAACGGTGGCATTCACACCACTAAAGATCATTTTTCAATAGCTATTATAAATCTTTATAATATAGACCCAGTTTTACCTCATCAATGAAGATTGTTATACTTTTTACCTTGCCATGTCAATACTACCTTTTTATATGCTTTATAATATAGGCATCCACTCGATCAATCCTTTCCTAAAGGATTGGCATTAGTTTCCCAACACTTACTTGTGCAACTACAAGCCTAGGTTGGGTTTCCATTTACTTGTTCCTCATTTTCCAATGGTTCCAACCTTCAAACTCAAGTGTAATTTTCACTCTTTTCATACCATTTTGCATCACAAGTTTCAAACCCTCTAGTCTCTCATTATTGAGCATAAGTTGACAAAGTTTTCTTAATGTATTTTTTTTAGGTAATGTCAATTCCCTCTCACGTATGACGCCTAGGAGTTCTAGACTATCATTTAACATTTTAAGGGGAACCATAAATTTTCACACGACTCTTTTGGTTCTAATATCAAGCCCAAAATATATGGAATTGGATCCATGATCTTTTTTGGTCATCTTAGCCTAAGCCTTTTTCCTAGCATATGGTTTTTTGGGTGATTGCCCATAGATACCCTTCAAATTCACGTAGATATGACATAATTTTACAGTGGTAATCCTCTGTAAATTTTGGAAAGATAGAAATGTTGCTATATTTTCTCATAGCTCTATGGATATTCATATATCAATTTCCATGAAAGCCTGTATCTGTAATAATGTGATGCTTTAGATTCAAGAGCAAGCCAAAAAGGTTTTTGTTGAGGTGGCCCATTACAGAAGCTTTTGTAACATTGGGGAAATGCCCTTGTATGATTGTCAAGGTATCTTCAGATCCTTCTACTTCCCATGACTATTGTCCACCTTGTGGTCGATGAGACAACCCTGATTCTTTTGCCCACTGCTCATAAATCCCACATCCCTAAGATCCTCTACACTAATTTGGGAGTAGAAGGGATTTTCAAAGGTGGCACTCAACCTCTCCACCACGTGGAGGGTCAAATTTTAGGTCGGGGATGGGAGTGGAGGATATTCTAAAAGTGTTGGCTCTGGCATGCCAGAAACTAGTGACGACAACAGTTGACCAAGTTCGTCAAAATGGCTCATGTGGTTCGCCCTTGCTATCTCTCTTTCTTGGAAGGAGAAAGAAAATGAAGAAGAAGCTAAAACAAAATATGGGTGGTCCCATCTGGATGACAACCTATGTGGTTGCAAGGATGATAATATCCTCCTTAACCTTCCACAACCACTACTTTAACTGCTTAGATTTTTTGGATACTGCTTATCTTATACACAAGAAGTGATATCGTATTGCCCTACCCTTTTTTCTGAAGCAATTTTAAATTCTTGAGACATAAATAATTCTACCTATTTTTATAGCTAATTGATATTTTTTCTTAATGGTGTTATTATTTCTTTCAAACATGCATACCAAATTAGCACAAACCGATCATCCATATACATGCAAACATGACATATGTGAAAGAATCAGGTAATGAAGAGCATTTATTTAGATATGTTCATTGAAATCTTCCTTAATATAATTTGTATGTGTTAAATCATGCATTTTTACATGCACATTGAAGTAGGTGAAAAGATAGAGGTAAAAATTGTGTCCCCTAACATTATAAGTTTAAAACATATTTTTTTCACTACAAGTTGTTGATTTGTAAGTTGAGATAAAAACAATGAATTTTGGAAGATAAAAGGCACAAAGTTGAAGGTCATAGATTTTAGGATTTCAGCCATGCAAAAAATATTACGGTATAGATCTTAGTTTCAAGCTTTCCAATTCAAATTTAACATTTTATTAATTCAAAGAGTGACCTAGTTTAGATTTCATTGCTCTACTTATAAAGCATTTAGTTTAAGTCATTTTGTTCTATAATTACAACCAAATATTGAACAACTATCAAATGACCATCAAAATTAAGGCTAGGTACTTCTAGAAATGTTAAGGACACCATTGAGATGTTTAGACTTGTGGCCTTGTTCTCATCTTTGAGCAATCTAATTTAGATAGCACATTCATCATATATTTATTTTGAAATTTAGTCTTAGATTAATGGTAAATATGTCAATAACAAAATAAGTGTCCTCTCCAAACTTCAAGGTATCCCATTATTTCAACTATTCTATATCTAATTTAACTTGAAATTTATTACATTCAAACACGTGCTTAGATTAAGTTAGCTTAGAGAAAATAATTTAATATTTTATTATTATTATTAGTTTTAGGAGTCAAATATTTAATATAGAACACATTTTATCCACTATAATTATAAACAAGCCATAAAATAGTAATATTGATGATAAATAAAATCAGATAAATTCCTGTCATAAGATTTAAAAAAATGCATACACCACTTAGTAGAAATGAATTTCCTCCCGAGCTTTTGTGAGTGCGATTATTTTTGTTTATATTAAATATTTAAAATAGTTAATCAATTTCACTATCTATAATTTGAAACACATAATTATTACAATGAAAAATATGACATCATCAATAAAAGAGAAACATGAAATGATTAAAAGTTATTTGAAATATTTCAATTTATGATTTTAAATTATTAGATTATTTTTGTTTAGAATAAATATTAAAAATTGTTAATGAATTTAATTATTTATAATTTTTAAATTATCATTATTACAATAAAAAAATTATGACATCATCAACAAAAAAAAGGCATGAAATATTCTTAGACAGCAAGATAAAGTGATTATTTTCAGAAAATATTTAAACTATTAATTAGCCAGAAGAAAAAAATTCTAAAATTTGTTAACTACAGGAAAAACAAATTTGCAATCATTATTTATTGTGAGTAAAGTAGAATAACTGTGAGAGATCCGAAAATATGTATACATAGGCTACAGATTGTAACCTGGTAGTTTTTGCTCTACTCATCTACGAGGAAAACGTCAACTATGTGAATGAATGTCTTTAAAGGCATTTCTGCAAAACAACCTTCTCTCTGCCTCTGTCGTTGATCACTCATCGAAGCAAAATAATACATTATCTACAGTGGAATTAATTGAAAGTCCAAAGATAATTAAATTATTTACTTCCACACTTATCCTTGATGATGGATTATATAACTACACTGGGAAATGCAAGAGCTACACGGTATTCAGATAATTCCTTGAACAATGGTATTCAATACAGAGTTGAATTTCGGAAATCTTTAAGGTTGAAATCATAACAACTCTCTAATCTACGATTGCTGCACCTCCATACCTGAAGCCTCAATTCAAATAATAATTTTTTACATTTTTTTCTAGTGTGGCAGGATACTTAACACACAAATGGAGAAAATGGGCATTAATGAACTTAGAAGAAAAACTTAACAATTAAAACAAATAATGGAAATGTCTTGAAGTGAGTAACTTTCTGGAGTTGAGGCAGGACACTGTATTCAAGAGATCAATCCTTTACTACATTTCTTACAAGTTCACTTTTTAGAATGTAAAATGATAATGAAATGTTATAGACTGCAAGAAATTTTTAGTTTCCTAAGCCTTATGCTTAGATCCTCCTTGCGCAATGAAGTTTCTACTACTACTTTGTGTATACTCCAGAAATAAGTTCTTGCTTTTCTCAATCTACTTTCTACATGAAATTCAGAACAGCTCAAGCTTGTTAGACATTCTAGATACTACAATCAGTTTTAGAAGATGAGCAGGAAATTCCATAAAATGTTAAGGAATCACCTTTATCTATTCACAAATAAAATCTATAAAACTAATTAGAGGAATGTTCTATTTATTAACTATAAGCTCCTATATATTTAGGTGGTATTCCAAAATAACTCTGAAGTCACACTTTTTCATGTATTCTTGACAAAAACAAGGCTTTATATACAACATAAACATCAATCTCTAGAAAATCTAGCAATCCTCACTTATGAATCCCACTAAAATTATCAACACTCCTTTGTAAATCGCATGAAAATCTATCAGCGCCCCCTTTTGAATCCCATGAATCTCTGTCAAGACCAGAAAATCGGATTGCACTAAAATATATATTATTAGAAGCTATGGGCAATCCTCACCGGTGAAGTGCCTTTACATCCGAATTTTTGTCACCTACCAAGTTGCAAATACTTTGATATAAAGTTTTGATGTCAAAACTATGAAGATCTGCAACCTGTCATATAAAAGCATAAGATGTTTCAATTCTTTTAGTAGTCTTAACTGATATTTCTACTCAGACATTCCAAAGAGAAAAGTTAATACCTTGGCATGTATGGTGTGGAAGACTTTGTCATTCATGGCACAAACAACAGCAGTAACGACATCAAGGCCTTTATTTCCCAATACAAGCAGAAGATCAGACAAGACGATCTGGTGCGTTGGTGTGTTTGCCAATACCAAAACACCCCAGTCATGACGACTTATTTTAACAATAGGGCAAGTTTCAGATGGGCCAGAAAAAGACAGATTTCTGCACAATTTTTCTTTTCTCATCTCCTCTCTTTTTTGTGTAAGCTTCTTAATCTTTTCATGCAAATGGTTAATATAGTTAGCGCTTTCTGATAACTGTTCTGCTGTCGAGCATTTTCCCTAGAAACCCAGAGCACTACTGTCAATTAGATGAAAATAGTGGGCATGGAGTAAAACCTAACGGCTATAATAAAATATATAACTAAGAAAAAAACAGGATACCATAACGTATTCTTCGGGCACTAAAGATCTTAAGGCAGAAAACAGCGTTTTCATGTCTCTCCGCCTTTTTCTTTCAACAAATTTGTGGGTGCCTTTCGAATTCATTATCATTCCCGCGTTTTTGCCCACCTCGACAGATTTATTGCTACAATTGATCTTTCGGTTTATATAATCTACAACAGCATAATTTTTGAGATCAGATAAAAAATGGTGGCAAGAGGAATCTGCACCGGTGAAATTATGAAGGTCATTATTGGTAGAAAAGGTATCGCCATTGAGTGCAGCGGGCGGTAAAAACCCACACCCGATTCTCTCCATGCTTTGACAAACAGCTATCAAATAACTCCTACCCAAAGCTTCTGACAAACAGCTCCGAATGCCAGTGTTGTTAGAAAAGGCATCGGCTTCGAATAAAATCGCCCATTACAAATCTACAATGGATTTTCTCTGTACTTTGTATTAAACAACTCCTCACCAAAGATTTTGACAAGGATTATGATAGGGGAGCTATGACCCACAAATTATACGATTGGAAAAATTTAATTAATAATAGAATGATTAGGTTTCTAACATTCTGACAGAAGATCTTAGGGGATCTGTTGCTAGATCACAAATCCTAAACTTGCAGGCTTATGATTGCCTTAAATATTTCTATTTACTGTGTTCGGATGATTGAAAAAACAAAAAATGGAGCACAAGAAATAATCACAACAATAAAAAAAATCATAGATGATTCCAGACTGACCTGCTACAAATTAGAGTTTTCTGTGATGCTGATCTGTAGGTGATGGCTCTCGAAAACCCCAATTGCCAGAACTGTAAAAGATACTTAAAATTGTTTGAAGTCTTCTATAATGTTTTCCCAGCCATATAAGTCACGTTTTATCAGATTGGAATTAGGTTTGACATGTTGTGACCCTCACAGTTCAGTTTACCCGTTTCCTCTTTCGGACAAATAGTAAAGTGTCATACTCGAGTTAACTAACATATAAATCAAGTACTACAAACTGCATACTTTGGCTGGTATGCCTTTTGGGGTACAGAATTTATTGCTTTTAGCTTTATATCTCATCAATGTGTAAAATTTCCAATTAATCATATTTTCTTCGATATATCGTCTAATTTATTGGAACTTTGTTTAAAAGCAGTTTCCACTTACAAATTATGTAAATTTTTTGATTATATTTAAGTAAATTACAAAATAATAAAATTTCTTCAAGTAAAAAGCACAAATTTGAAGTAGGGAGAAGGGATATATGAATAAAGTAACAGTAAAAAGAAAGTATTTAACTAATTAAAGTATAAGTACATGAGATGTCTTCAAATATAATGGATTGAGCATAATAGGCTCAATAGGTCCATAAATAACTTGTCTAGAATGAGGAATATGAGGAAAATTCAAGAAGAAACAAATATCATAAATGAGATGCTTCACCTAAGCTACTAAATTAGGACCTAGGTCAAGGATATGGTAGTTCACTAAACTATATATAATTGCCAAATGATTATTTTGTAGATCATATTCTACTGCAAATAACAACAAGATCTCATTTTGTCTCATTAAAATTGAATATCCAATATAACTATAGAATATTGAAAGAAGACATACCTTGTAATTGTAGCATATGTTTTTAATCTAATAGGAAATAGTTTTGGATGTATAAACAAATAATAAAACTTGAGAAATATCAAATCCTAAAGAAGTTCCATTATGTTTCACAAGAACATTGTGACAACTTTGAGTATTGGAAAACTCTAAGCAATTCAAGAAATAATATTACCGTATAGGAACCTAAACTTATTTCTCCACTATGTTAGATTCAAATTTAAAACTATTTTCCATCTTGATTGACTTATATTTATCAAATATCTAGGTTCCCATTTTAGGACTTGTAAGTATATCTTCTTCTTATCATAGATTTCCTTCATAGTTGCCACTACGAGAGAAGGAATTTAGACAATATATATAGTGATGAGGAATATCATCTAAGGGGCACACATGACTGAAGTAAATGAATAATACAAGTCAATAAGAGCTAAGGTACTTGATATTAGTTAGAGTGTATATGAAAATTTTAAAGATAAGAATATGTATTAGAATGATAAAAATAGGATGAAATCAACCCTTATAGGTGGAGCGAAAAGAGCCATTGTTATGTAATTCATTTATAAGGATAACAAAATTCAATATATGAAAGGAGGAGAAGTTTGGTGCCTTCATTTTTTTCTATTATAATTGATCATATTTTTTAAGTATTTTTTTTCCTTATAATATTAAACCCATCATAATATTCAAATCATTGAATCATATACATAATTTACTAAAAAATATCTTAGATCTTATTATTGATAGTTTTTCTAGTTTGTTTATAGTATTTATGATTGTTGGTATTTTTAATTTATCACATGGCTTTATTAAGTCTAGTTAGGTGTCACCTATTTGACCTCTTCTAAGTGAGGTGTCTAATTGTTTGATTGAAACTTGTAGATGTGTCATTTTAGTTTACATGTCATATTGTTTAATACACCTCTTCTTCTCTTTGTGAAAGTTAGTTCCCTCTTCACACCCATATGTTCTTGACTTCTCTATTGAATTCATAATCTTTGGCTCATCTTTCTATTATGCTTCATTTTAATCTTTCAGATCTTGGTTGTTCTTTCATTATATCAAAGCAGTTTTGAGATAGTTGGAAACCTATATGCTACAGTAGTCGGCAGTGCCTGGTCATAGCTATCTGCATGCCTGTGGAAATATGGTGCAACATCCCTGAGCTATTATCCCTCGGCGGTCTTTTGTAAGCATCTGCGGTGGTCTTTGTCTGCGGCCTCTTCCCTTGTGACATTGCGTCTTAGTGCATCAGGTTAAAGGCGGCCCTCATGCACATGTTGCAGTTCCTTTAGTAGAATTTTTTAAATCCGTGGTTGTGAGGCGAAGTCTGTGCGACCCGACTTATCTGGGGTTGCTGCGAGCTCTGCACGTCGGCGCATGTCTGTTTGAGTCGGTCGCCTATAGATCAAGCCTTCCCCACCTCGACTTCACTCTTTCAGGCCTGCCATCTTTTGGCCTTGCGTTCGATGCTGAAGAGTGGACGTGGTTTTGGGGGTGCGGCTTGGGCCGCAAATTTGTCTTGGGTGGTCTGGGAGGCAAGCAGGGTATTCCTTGTACGCTCGTTGGCTCTGCCCCTTTGCAGAAACACGATTTCCTGCAAGCGCCCCTTCAGCATAGACCAGATCGAATTGCGAGAGCCTTCTGCCTTGAACGTACGCAGAGGCATTGAGCCCTCTCAGCCCCCGTGTACCCATCTTTTCCGCCTTTCCAACCAAATAAGAGGTCATTTTTGAGCCCGCAGAAAGTTTTTTCTTTCTGTCGTAGGTTGTTGCAGCGTCCACTTGAGCCTTGTGGTCGGCTTTTACCTTGGGGTTTGTGCTCTCTTCAATTGTCAATGTAAGGCTGCGTTTTTCCATTTGGAGGAGAAAATTTATCTCGAAGATCAATAACTTGTAATTTAAAAAGACATATATTTTTTTGTCGCCAATCTAAAGAGCATTTTATTGCACTAATTCTATAAAGTGCTCGTTTATGTTTCTTTTGGACGATTTACAACCACAACTTATAAAGTGTCAAATCAGGGAGGGAACCAAATAATCTAGAGGTGTGTTGTGTATTTTGTTTTAATCTTGTTGATTTAAGAGATCATGTCTCTCACACATAATTCCTTCCATTTGAGTATTCTGCAGAAACCTCCTAATAAGTGGATTATCAAATCTGGATATTGTGGAAAGTACAGGCATACCGCAGAAGAATGTTAGTTTCATCAAATTGAGAAAATACAACAAATTCTTCTCAATATTTCCTTACCTGATTCTCCAACTCATATAGAAACACCATCCAAACTTACTTGGTCATCTAGTGGGACACAATCACTTGTTGCTACATCATAATTTGTTGTTCACTCATCCATGAGTTCCACTGATTCTTTGCATCATGTATTTGATATTTTCAAATCAGATCCATCATATTGGGATGCATCTCTATCAGACATAGCATCTTTGTTTTTAGAATCCTATCTTGCAAATTTGGATGACGACATTGAGAACATTCATCTTCTTTTTGGTGATGAATTTCATGAACTTGCATCACCATTGCCATCTTTGGACATTGCTCTTGCCTCGCTTACATCAGCTCCTATCATGACAGATTGTGTAGACGTTCATGAGTTGCAATATCTAACTCATTTATCTTCCTCTACAACAATATTAGATTCACATCGGTCTAGACATAACCATCCAATCATGGTGCATGTTCCAGAATCTTTCATGGTACATGATTTGTCACACATCAACATTGTCTTGGATATCTTTGAGCATCATTCAAAGGCATCATTTCAATCTTTGGATTATGTGCAACATTTAGAAATATTCATCTTGCTTCCTACATATTTCTATCTAGAATTGGGGTAATCTTACACACATTTATGGTATTGATTCTTCCCAAGGGGAAGAATGTTGTCCAATGTTCATGGATGATCTCTAGGATCCAGTGTCGAGCATCTACCAACTCTACATTGAGTTCATCACGTCATGTCTTCTAGGGATCTCATATGATCTTCCCTACTTTCCCTCCTATGGGGAAAATATATTGTACTTTGGGGTTGGAGTAGTCCTTGGGGGTTATCATAAGTCCTCCATCTATCACTCTTCTTCACTTGTACATGTCATTGCATCTTATCTCCTTTTGGAGAGAGCTTTTTTTCCCACTAGGTTTTCCTTGTTTCTCCTTGCTTTTGAGTTATTTGCATTGTAAATGAGTACCTTATTAGGCCTTTTTTTCGGGACTCATATCTTTCATGTCCACCTAATCTATTCTTAAGGGGGGGTGTTAGTATTTTTAATTTACCACATGACTATATTAAACCTAGTTAGGTTTCCTAGTTAGGTATCAGTTATTTGACCTCTTCTAAGTGAGGTGTCTAGTTGTTTGATTTAGTCTTGTAGATGTGTCATGTTGGTTGACAGAGGCTTTTAATTGTGTCACATTGTTTTTGACACCTCTTCCTCTTTTTATGGAAGTTAGTTCCCTCCTCACACCTATATTTTCTCGAGTTCTCTATTGAAATCATAGTTGACTTTAACTCATCTTGCTATTGTGCTTCATTTTATTTATTTCAGATCTTGGTTATTCTTTCAATGATAAACATAGATTCTCTTCCATTAGAGTCTTAAACATACTTATAGATGAGTTAGACAAAGTTGACCTTAAAAAATGAGAATGGAATTTTACTTCATTATTTGCATCCATAGTCAATGGGCCGTTGGTCTACTGGTGAAGTTGAATGGCTCACAACGAGCCCACCAGGGATCAAGTCTTGTCAAGTACAAGGCTCTAACATCATAAGGGATGAGGCTGGGATCATGTCCCAGGCGAATTTGGCAGTGTGGATGCTCCTCAGTCCTTGGCTCTAAGCCGAAGAGGTTTCAGGCACGAGTGGGCCCATATCAGGTTCCTAAAATGTCAAGGTGGCCTTCGCTGGTTGGTAACTCGCAGGCTTCGTGCCTCGCTGGGTTGCCTCGCAGGTCTCAATCCTCCAACAAAAAAATTAAATTAAATTCTACAATAGTGTTTAGGAATCAACCCTTACTATTCCTAGTTATAAGCTTGGAAATGTGAAGCACCATAAAAATTTAATTTAACTATACACCATTTACTAGAAATCCTTTAAAAAGTTGAATTTTCTATTTGTTGATACCATCCTAGCTAGTGAGTTTCTTTATATTGAAGCATTTTTTAATAATTTAGCCATAAATATGTCAAAAATGAATCTTTCCCATTTTTATATCATCTTGCCATAGATTCTAATTCTTTTCATAGAAGTTCTATTATTTCTTCCATGTTATACATGTCAAATTAGCAAAGCATAGATCAATCTGCTATATGCATTCAAAGACGATATATGTCAAATATGACACATGTGAAACAATTAGGATAATGAAAGAAAATTTTATATGGAGTATTTTATAGGAAGCTTTCACGATTTAATTTTTACATATTTGGACATGCAATTTTATATGCGCATTGAAGTGGAGGAAAATACTGAGGTGAAAATGCTAGTTTAAAAAAAAATTCCTACCACCATGTTGCCTCAATTTTTGAAAACCCTAAATGTAAATTCCCAAGTCAATTTCCCTTTCACGCTGAAGATTTAAAATCATAACTTTTGAAAAAAATGTTCCAAAGCATTAAATGTCATTTTTTTCCAACCTTAAACCTTAACTTTTGCACTTTTGGAACTTTAAACACTAAATTTCATGTTTATTTCTCCAAAACCTTAAATTTGCACACTTGTTAGCTCAAAAACCTAAATTTTGCATTTTTAGAAGCGAAAACCTTAACTTTTATGTCTTTAGTTCCCAAATCCTAACTTTGGTGTTTAAAAGTGGAAATTTCTATTGCTCAAAATTTCTAACTTTTGATATCTCTGTTTCAAAAACTTGCAACCATTTTTCAAGAACCTTCAAAAAGTGGAAAGCTCTAGTCTTCCTCAAATTTTTTCCATTGTTTTCATGTTCATATTGGAAGAAAACTTGGTGACGACTCTCTATTGCAAGATGTACACAAAATGGATTTCTCAAACAATTTATAGAGACTTTGAAGAAAATGCCATTAGTACTTAGGAAGAACATAACCTTTTCTCGTGTCCCTTAAAAAATTATGCCTACATGTTAAGTCTCTTGTATATATGCATTCAAAATATAGAATCATATCTAGTGTAAATTCATAACTATTCGACAGAATGCCTTAAAGTAATGTTGTTTTAAGGAAATTCTCACAATATATATA
>MU225971.1:2834723-2857761 GCA_018584345.1 Thuja plicata | reverse complement strand
AGAGAGAGAGAGAGAGAGAGAGAGAGAGAGGCATCTATTTGGCACACACACACACACACACACACACACACACACATATATATGGACACCAAAGATTTTATTCTCAAGCCACGTTTCACAATCTTAGCTAAGTGTGTGGAATAAGTATGTAAACCTATCAAAACATGTCGCTATATATTTTTGTTCCATATTAGTTAGAAATGCTCATGGATATAATGCAGAGCTTAAAATTATAGACAATGCACAATAGCCACAAATTGTCTCAAATTTGTGTGCTCATATAGTATGCCATGATTGCAAAAAATGTAGATCAATGAAACTCTTGATAAAACGTGGTCTCACAGGATACCATGATTGCACGGAATGTAGAAAATTTGGATGTGATGGTAGAAATTATATACAAAATGCGGGAATCATGGACAACATATGTGCAAAATTGTGTTCAACCTTTATCTTCATCTTCCCAAAGAAACATTAAATTTGAAGACTCTAAATAAATTTTGTGGTTGGAAATGGTCTCATAGAGATACCTACAAAATGAAAACTCGTGAGAAATGCACTTGAAGTATTTGATAAAAACTTTCAAAGAAATATAGTGTTTTTCTTTCTTTATGTTGGGGGTGTGAAGCACAACAATCATCCTTGTTTTCCCTCCAATTGTATTTTCCCATTCAACTTCCTTGATATGAAGGAAGGAAGCATTATGGAAACCCATATCAATGATCTAAATACTCTAATAAGATAGGAAAATAAAATTGGCATGACACAAGATGATGAGAACAAGGTTGTTCTCTTGTTGTTCTCATTACTAACCAGCTAGGATGGAGTTGTGAAAACGGTTAGCAATACGCTATCCTGTAATAACAAGTTGATTTTTAATGTAGTGGCTACTCTTCTCAGTGATGACATGAGGGGAAGGAATCAAGAACCCTCATCTGTTGAAGCTTTAACAGTTGTAAGAACTGAGAATAGAGGAAGAAGACATAATAAAGGGAGAAATAATCATCATAGGAGATCCCAATATGCTAGGAGATCGAAGTCAGAAGGGAGAAATAGTGATTTCTAGAAATTCTGGTCATAGAACCCACAAACCTTAGAGCACAATACTCCACCCTCAACACAAAACTCTACGAATCCCACCAAATAGTATAGGAAAACAACTATCACCCAAATCAAAGAGTCTTGGCAATGGCCAAAGAAAAGAAATGACTAACGGTCACTCCAAACCTCTCATCATAATGACCTCCTTATCTTCTATCTCATCTTCCTCACATCCCCCACTTCTTCTTCTATAACTTAAACCCTATCGCTACGTCCAAGTTCCCACTCATCATTTCCTTTAGATCTGGAAATGTGTGGATTGGGATCTATGCATGCTCTATGTAATAATTGTTATTATTAAATAGTGTGATGTTTATTATTAAAGTAAAATAGGTTTTCAAGGTATTTGAAACCCTTTTATATAATAAACTTCCTAAAAAGGGACACCATTAGCAAACCAAACACACGACAACAACAAGACATCTTAAACAAAAATAGGGGAGCAAGCCCCAGAGAACTTACATATTTTTTAGCAAACTTTCATTATTTTGCATTAGCTCATCATTTATTCTCTAACCCTATTGAAAACACTATAAATTTTTCGCTATAGTGTGATGTTTATTATTAAAGTAAAATAGGTTTTCAAGGTATTTGAAACCCTTTTATAGAATAAACTTCCCAAAAAGGGACACCATTAGTGAACCAAACACACGACAACAGCAAGACATCTTAAACAAAAATAGGGGAGCAAGCCCTAGAGAACTTACATATTTTTTAGGACTTTCATTATTTTGCATTAGCTCATCATTTATTCTCTAACCTCATATGCCTGGGTATAAGATTTGAATACAATTTACTAGTTTATAGTTTAGTGTAGTTATATCCTAATTAGTTAATATCTAAGGGCCATATTTCAGTGTTTTCTCTTCATCTAGGTCGCTCCATTTGTAAAATTTATACGATATGAATAAACTTGCATATCAATATGCTAATTTCATACTAGAGGTCCGTTTTTAACTTAATATAATATTGTTTTTTATTTTCTATTATTTTTTTAGTAATATATTGTATTATATTCTATTTGTTTTTAACTTTCAAATTCTTTTGTAATGCTTAAATAAACCTGCCAGCATTTTGGCAAGAACTTCACTGCTAATCTATCTAGCTAATCTATGTAATTTCTATAATCTTCTATAATGTAATCCAAAATTAGTGTTTATCTAGACGTCCTCTATAATAGTTGGACTACAAAATATGCTATTTCAAAGTTTCAAGTGTCAAAACACTACAATTTTCTACCCTTTATCTACACTAACAAATGCCTTTCACAATGGCCATTTAAATTTTTAAAATCTTTTGTGAATTTCAAATAGCCCTTCCAACATTTTGGGTCGAACTCTGCTCCTCTGCAGCCTTAATTCTTTATATTTTCAACCATATATGTGTTCCATTTATTTATTTTTCACATTTGTAACAGTCAATATATAAACCCATACAGGTAGGTATACTATGTTAATCTCTTCTAAATATAACAAAAATCTAGTATTCAGAATGTATGCTATATGTTATCATTATGCATGAATAAAAAAATTTGTGCGTTGTGGTGTTACAAAATATTTTTAATGTTAAAAGAGTTACATTTTCATTATCGATAATAATATCTCTAAATCCCTATCAAAATAAGTTCGTAATCCACGTAAAGAAGTTTTTAAGAAATCTACCGAAAGGGTGATCAGTAGGACATTTAAATGCTGATTGAAAGCTACAGAATGATAGTAAAAACTTGTACACTGAAAGGACTACAGTATGACAAGACCGTGTGCGGCCCCCAGAATTGATTATGTGAGAAACTAGGTTTTCATATGTTTTCGCTATTCAATTAGCCAATCATAAAGGGACAAAGTCTAAAATGAAGATGAGTACTGTGGGGATCTGAAAACCATGATGTTTGCCGGTCTTTCTTAAGCCTAAGAGAGCGACAAGTTCCTTTCGGGCCTTTTTAGGAAGCTTTTCCTCAGCGTTACTTAGTATACATGTGTGCCTCTTTAGCAGAGGCATCAATAGGTTAGCCTATTCTTCAACTGACATGCTATATCTTGGAAAAGATAAAAACAAACTGCAAGACATAAAAACCAACCTGCAATCAACAATATAAAAATAAAATAACCCACTTGCAACTCAACGCCTTAATCTGTAATGTAAAAGGGAAACTGCTGGTGGCGAATAACAAGAAAATGAGAAATGAGAATAAAGTAAAAAGAGAATACAGGTTGTTGAAGTCCTAACTTTTAAGTGAAACTTGAATTAATGATGAGAAATTATCTGATAAGCAAGTTGGCTCATCAAAAGGAAAATTTCCTTATCTCATAACCCAGCTTACACCCATTCTTATTAGCTCAGTAGACATTGCTGTATTTACAAGCTTAGTACTATGTGAGAGATAGGAGATTTTATTTGTCACGGTCTCTTGTATTTTGCAAATTCACTATGATATGCCAATATGTTTGAAAATCTATTGTATTCTAATCTATTGTGCTCTAGACTCTTGAACAGAATATACTTAAAGCTAATGCAACATGCTTGGGATTGTCACATGTAAGTAAGAAGTTTGATCATAACAAGGTAGTTATCAGATCTAATTTGGAAACAGAAAGGAAATGAGCTCTCTAAACATCCATTGTAATCAATTACTTATATCAAAATTCTCTCATAGACCCCTTGTATCAAGTTACATTCAGCTATCATTAATATAAAAAATCTTATTTAATGTGAAATGAACTACATGACTTAGATATGACATTAAAAGTAATCCTAACCGATTGATAGGATGCATTCTATTTTACTTATTTTTGCCCTCTTTGTAACTTTGGGAAAGGGGAAAGAATAAGAAAAATTGTAACGACCAACATTTTTGTGTTGTTAATTGTGATGAACATATGGCATGGAAAAAAAATTATGAAGAGCGTTTAAGTATTCTTTAAGTGACATGCCCATTCTTAGTAACTCCTAGAAATAGCTCTGGAGATTCAAGCTCAATGTTTCATTATGCATCTCAGCCTACATACATTTCTCTCATCACCCATATTTGAATCAAGCCTGTATTCTTCGCATAACAAAGGAAGGAAGAATAGAACTTTGTATGCATAATAGATTAATTACATAATAGTAAGGATCTTCTAAGAAAAAGCTCTTCCCATCATACAATTACTTGATCAGCACCGACTAATACTAATATATTCCTCACATTTGTATCTTTCACAGTTAGAGCTCTTGCACTACTGGCATATAACTTAAAGATACTATCTTAGTTCGATTTCAATTTGAGCTTGTCCTCGTCTAAATTTACAAAGTCATATTTAATAAACATTTATTATGCAGACGGATCATTAGCCTCTATATTTTACAGGACAATAATGCCGGTTTCTCCACATCAAATAACAAAGCAGGTTAACAAAAAGATGACAATGATAGTTTAACATCCTGACCTATGCACCACTTATATTTCCTTGAGTAGATGGCACAGCTTCCGATGAAGATTTGTCATGTCAAAACGTTCAAGATCTGAAGCCTGCATTGCATCAAATATTGCCTATTTTAGTGATCTCCTGATAGTAAGAAAATATGCACGAAGTATAACTGATCAATGCCTCATAAATCACAAATTATAAGCTATGAAAAACTCCTGTAAGTAAATCAGATCAAGTTTAGCCTAAGTTTAGATAAATTGGGCAAACAGCGTTAAAAAAACACAAATAAATATACCTTGGTATATAATGTATGAAATACTTTGTCCTCT
The DNA here is from genome assembly GCA_018584345.1 of Thuja plicata. Taxonomy (NCBI): domain Eukaryota; kingdom Viridiplantae; phylum Streptophyta; class Pinopsida; order Cupressales; family Cupressaceae; genus Thuja; species Thuja plicata. The sequence goes on along the minus strand of MU225971.1, from coordinate 2,852,924 downwards.
GTGGTGCAGGTATTGCCAGTAATTACTTCAAGACCCTCATTTTCCAGTGCAAGGAGAATATCGGATAAAATAAGTTGACATTTTAACGAGCTTATTGTGATTTCAATACCTGAACCAATAGCCATTATTTTCAGAGAAGAACAAGATTGCGATCCATCAATCGAAGGCAAAACCTTGCAATTTTTTACATTAGAATTAGATATGGGCAAATTTCCCATATATTTTCTTCTCCCGGCAAGCTCATTTATATGCTCCTGCAGGCGCTTAATGTACTCAGTGGCTCCTACGAGTTGATCTGACAGTGAACGTCTTCCCTGGACAAAACACTTCTACTGTAAGTTCACCTAAAATATGAATGACCTAAAAACGATCCAACAAATTTGTCCAACATTCTCAAAAAAGCAAAACAAGAAATTGTCTCACCTGAATATATTCTTCTGGAAGTAAAGATCTCAATACAGAAAACCTTGTTTTCATGTCAATCCGCCTTTGCCTTTCAATAATCTTGTGCATTTGTTTGGGATTGACATTCCCTGGTTTACTGTTTATAACCCCTCTAGTGGAAACCCTGGGGAAGATTTTGGAAGGGTTATGTTCCACCATTGAAGAATGAACCAATGGTGAAATGAGGGGACCCTGAAAAGCTTCTGTTTCATTATCCCCAAAATGAATAATATAAGAAGATTCAAGTTGGGTATTTTGACACGAGTTGTTAATGTATAGATCTTTCTCACCAAACTCAATGATATTCATATCTTTCTGGCGGAGCAGGACAATCCCAACTACTAAATCTTAATCAGTACTTGAGATATCTTTTTATTTTAAAAAACCCTAGAATCCATACTAAAGACATGGATGAGAAAATAGAAAATATGTACCGCTACTGGAAAGTGCAATGCGTGCAGAGAAAGCCTGGCAAAACATCGGGCCAATCCTTAGAAAGTTCTGCAATAAGAGATCTATGCAGATCATAGCAGAACCAGAAGCAGAATGAGATTTGTCGGATTTAGTTCCCACAGAACAGACATAAAACCTGTTTTAAGTAAGATAAAGCCATTTCATGTGTAGATTGTAGCAAGTAATGCCTCGGCTGCTTCTGACATGGACAGGCATAGAAACAATTAAAGCTTCAATTATTCAGAAGCATAGGAGTAAAGAAATAATGTGGAAGATGCGCACAATCCCTATTTACAAGGTTCTTGGTACCTTCCTATACACTTTTTTGAAAGTAACGATTGGATTTATTTCTATGTGCTTTTCAAAATTATACAAACCATGTTTATTAGAGCTTAACCATAACACGGCCTTTCCCATTTGGCAATTCTTTGACGTTATCTTTCCAAAATGGAGACCCCATCTGGAAGCCCAAATGGCTATGGGGCCATCATAATGGACCGGGACCGGTTTCATAGTGTATTTTATAATTTATATAGATACTGTAGAAGGAAGGATGAATCGCCTAGGGGTCATGTCCACTTTATAGAATTGAGGATGGATGATGGTGGATGGTTTTTGTTCTATGTCTGATTTTTTTGTTTTATAGAATTGAGGATGGATGATGGTGAATGGTGTTTGTTCTATGTCTGATTTTTTTGTTTTAGGCATAGTCCTATAAATTGTAGTGTTTTGGATAAATTTCTTTGATGTGGGAGACTCGACATGATCTCATACATGCAAGAGAATGGTTTATTCAATTTAGCCTTGTCTTATACGAGTATTAATTTTTATTTTTTGGGAAGAGTTTTATTGTAAATTTATGCAATTAATTATGTATTTAATAGTGAAGTACAAATTTTAGGTTGAAATTTTTTTCAGTTAAGGATTCAAGAATATCTATTAATTTATTTGGATTATAACTTTGATCTCATTGTTTAGGGTGTGGAGAGCTTGCACTTAAGAAGAATTGATTTTTAGTATATCTATTTAAAATCATTCAAATTTACAAGAGAACGAAAGGAATTTAGACCTATGTTCAAAAGAAATAATTTATTTTAAAAAATTAATAAATTTTAGAATAAAAATGACTATAATATAAAATTATGTTTTAAAGATTAGATTTCATATGGTGACAATATTAATCATAAGTTTTAAGATTGAAATATGAAAAATCAAAACATAGTATTAAGCTATGTATTTTAACATATAATAGATTATTGTCCATTTGAATTTCTATTAGTTACATTCTTTATATATATATATTAATATTTTATAGAAGTTAAAATTGTATAATATTGAAGTTAACAATTTTGTTATTTTCATGATCTAAATGTACAAAAACTCATTGTTAACTTCTTTGAGGTTCTAGAAACTCATCTAAATTGGCACACAAAAGATACGAGATTCTCGCACATGCTCCCTTACCATAAAATAGAGTTTAAATTAATAAATCAATTTTGTAGGATGTAAAACTTTTACTTTTGTAATTTTTAAATATTTTTTATTAAAATTGTAATAGTGAAAAGTGTATATTTTATATTTTTCATAATTGTTTTTATTTTTATTTTATTTTATTTTTTATAATTTAATTAATATAATTGACATTATTTTATGAAGAAAAAGAAAATAAATTAAGTCTAATTTGATTCTATCTATATGACTTTCAAGTATTGGTCATTGTCCTAGTTTTACTCATCTTTCATTTAGATTTTAATCCATAGTTTGTGGAATCAAGTCAAATCAAGTTCATAATTTGTAAAAGTGACCAATCACCTTTCTAATTAGTTGTCATGTACAATCTAAGATGAAAACAACTTCATTTATACCATTTGAAATTTATTTAAGAACTAAACCTAAATTCTTTGAAGTAATTTAGAATTTGAATATTAATCAAGAGCTCTTACTTCTACTTGTATCACCACATAGAGAATGTAATTAAAACATCAATATTGCATCATTTAAGTTTGTCTCAATATTAAGATTATATTGTATGACTATCTATTAATAATAGAATGACATAAATTGAATTTTGAGCATTTCTCTTTGGGGAACCCAAGTTGGTTGGGTGGAAGTGGGCTCATCAAAGATGCACAAGGGTGCCAGAAGAAGTTGAATCCACTTTTTGGCCAAAAAATGAAACTTTTTTCCCTGTTTTTCAAAATTTGTCCCAATTGATCAAAAAAATTGAAGCACTTAAAGATTGAATCTTAAGTAAAGTTAGTAATATGAAATGTAGTACTCAAAGTCTAGTTTCCCAATATGTAATTTATATTAATATCTAGATAATAAAAATTGGATTTCACTAGGTGTTTCCAAAAATAATTATTTAAAAATCACCTTTTTGGGACCTTCATGTGCAACCATAATTGGACCTAAATGAAAGTATTTTTTGAATCCTTTTGGAATATCACTTTTAAGAAACTCATGAGCATATTTTTTTGTAATTTTTTACTGAATATATTTTTTTCTACTATTTTTCTATTGGGCGTAACTTTTATTTTGAAAACCCCTTGTGTGCGACAAGCTTAAGTTGACCTAAACTCATCATTTTTGAGTTTTTTTTTTTTTCAAAGTGGAAAGAATTTTCTGTAATTTGATGTCATATAATTTATATTTTCAAAAAATATGAAAATAAATTAGTGTTATAAAAAATAAGGAAACCTGTTATTTCATGCTTATTGAACTATTTTATTAGAAATTATTTTAAAATTTTAAAAAATTAGTCCAATTAAAAAACAAACTATTTATTTATAATATATGTAATCATATCTAAAATGGGGTTTAATTTGGTGGAAAAATTCTTTAGAAAACATCTTTTTCCAAAAGAGGGTTTCACGCGCAAAAAGTTCCTCAAGAAGTGGACTCAACTTATTGCTCTTACCCACAAGGAAATTTAAAATTGGCTTTAATGGTCAAATTGGGGGTCCAAATTATTGATATGACTGAGGTGGATGTATCTCATCATGGGATTGAGTCGGCATTTCAATGTGGATATTTCAATCTCAACATAGAGGTAGACACACTAAATGTCATCATGATGCTTTCAAGGAAGAAGTTTCCAGGGTGGACTATCCATGACATCGCCACTAAAATCCAAAATTTTGTGTCTAATGTGGAAAATGTCAAAATACAAGACACCCTTAGGAAGGGAATAGCTTACTTGATCAAACCAAGTTTTTGAACCATCTCCTCATTAACTAGGTTGTCTGCACTTCCTCCATTAATAATCATCTCACAAATTTTACCACCAGACATGCACAGAGTCCTGATTAATTTTTTCATCTCACAAGAATCAGCTTGCTTCGAAGGCAACAATATTCTCCTAAGTAAGAGAATCACATCCTCCACATCAAGTTCATTCTCAGCAACCTCATTCACCATGGCATTCCAGTGACTACAAACCTTTTTATCTTTATGGGAACATTCAAATACCAATTTCCTTATTCACCACAGCTATAACAAGTACCTTTGAATACACCTCTACATGTCTTTCTCCTTGGTTCAACATGTTTTAGTTCATCTTCAACTTTCAGTTTATCTTTTACTGACTTCTCTTGCTTCTCTTTCCGTCGGGAATTACAATGATGTCTTCTTTTCAAGCTATCTTATGCCTTCAATGCATACTCATAAGAATCCTCTACCGTGTCAATCTTTAACATACCAATCTCATCTTGGATATTTATCTCAGACTATTGATATACCTCTCCACCTTTTACTTAGAAAGTTCTCTATGCCCAGACTGAATAGTCAAGTTGTAGAACTCCTTGGTATAATCTTCCACATTCATCTTCTTATGTTTCAATTTCTGCAATTTCTTAAATAACTCAAGTTCATAGTTGGCAGGAATGAACTTAGCTTTTAGCTTTGTCACCATCAACCTCCACCGATTGATCTTCATATCACCTTCTTCTTCTTTGTCCCTCTGCAACTCTTTCCACCATAAAGAAGCATGTCTTTTCAATTTGGTTTGTGCCAATCTCACTCTAAGCGCATCTTCAATGTCTTCCAGCTCAAAGTAGTCTTCTAACTCACCAATCCAATCAATCCGATCGTTGGATCTCAATGTACCTAAAAAATTGGATACCTCCATTTGGTAACTTGTACTCAACCAAGCTCTAGACCTCTGTAACCAATCAGTTATGTCTCCTCTAGATCTCTCCATCTGATCAGCTCTATCATATCCACTAGATCCAGTAACTTCAAAGTCTTTAGTAGCTTCTTCATAACCACGGTGGGCACCAGAAATGTATGTGGTAAATTTGGCCTTGTTAACTCACCATAGACTTCAACATAGTCCTTCTTCACGAGATACACACAAGACTGAATATGAGATTATTCATCCTTCCTATCTGCGTGATTCGACCTATTACCTTCTATCCAGACGGGGTTTTTGAAATAGCTCTCAGGAAAAGAGTCTCACAACCATAGACCAATCTAGGAATGAAGGATTTTTCTCCATGAATGTAATGCAATGCAAAGTTATTCTAAGAATTGAAAGATGTAAGATTAATCTAAGACATGATTTTAATGCAATTATTCTATAAATTGAAATTAATCTATTGCAAAATGAGATTATTTTATATGAGATTATCAACTAATAATATGGAAATAATTCAGTATTCTAACAATGCATGAAAGTAAGGTTGTTTCGAATGAGGAATGAGAGTTCTTTTATAGACTCAGAGGTGATCAGAATGGAAAGTTTCCTCTTTTGAAATAAAATAGATAGAAAATCTAGTTTAAGATAGAAAGCTTTCTTTAAAACAAAAAATAAATTGTTTTCTCTTTGCTTTAACTCTTTTCTTTCTTTGATTTTAATTGTTTTATTTGTTTTATCTATTTTTTTTCTCTTTAAAGCATAATTAAAGAGAAGTTTCCAATGCTGAACTGAAGAGAAGATTTTGTTGACAATATTTAATTAATTAAATAAATATGACCTCATAATTGCTTTTTCTCAATTATCTGAATAATTAAATTCAATTACTGAAAAAGAGGATACTTATTTAATAATTAAATATCATTTAATTCCCTTTTTATGTGTCTTAGCTAAAGAGGGTGAATTTAATTTAATTAAAGTGCTAGGACTTTATAATTAAATTAATTCAATCATAAGGTTTGTTTAGCCAATAGATATTTAGGAATTAAACATAATGTATGATTAATGCAGATTTAGGATTTTCTGCATTTGACACTTAGGTCGAGTAGAGTCAGTTAAAATTTAGAATTGCCTAGTACAATAGGACTTTGATGATTCAGAAGAATGAAAAATGCAACAAAATTGGTTAGGGTTGCAAGATGCCAATTTTGGGGTGTTACAACCATCATCTATTCTAGGACCTCTATGTAATCGAACATTTCTGATACCTTCTATGATTTCACTTTTCATTTCCACCATCGCAGATCTAAATATTTTTGTTACCCTTGCTTCCACCTCCTCAGATAGATCTGCAATCACCCTAGGGTCCAATCTTCTTGAAGGAATCTCTCGATATCTTCAAAAGCCCCAAGCTCCATAAGAAACGAACCAACTCTGATACAACTTGATGCAGTCAAGCTCGGAGGATCCAATAATGGATAATCCAAACTTGCAACCAACAACAAGACAAGAACGAAAACATAACAACACTAGAGATATAACAATTTATATCAACATATACTCAGATTCAAATTCAATTATGCAAAATAATAATCAGATTGTTATCAATAACCAAATATTACAATCAACATGTCGGGTTCTAAAGCATTCTCGGTTAGGGCCAAAACAAAAATAACATAAAAAAGACCTCGCAGGACCCAACATTCCCAGTCTACTCTATAGCTAAGTGGAAGAAAAAAGATCTAAACTTGTGCTTGCAAGCCTTCAAGAAATCTACAATATCTATCTATCCACGTACGCTATCTACATCAAATTTTTGTCTTTCCTTTCATCATCTTATCTCTGCCATCCTCTATCTATCTTCCTTCCTCCATCTCCCCTGTAAACATCAATCTAGACTCTCTTTTATACAAACTTGCCACAACTCGGCATTACAATTAAAATAAGATAAATAAACCTAAGTCGACATCATGAACACACAACCAATGTGTTATCCATCAGTCATCCTCCAAAAGTCATTAAATATGCATAGGAGAGTGAACCAAACAAGATATAGGCCCTCACATCTCCCACACACTACCACAAATTAAAGGCACTAGTCGGCTATCCCAACAGATAGCATAAACAGTGTCGGTGATCAAGAACACATAGCATAGACCACTCGGTGAGAGGCACAACCAAGCCAAGCTCCACCAAATAGACACAACCAAGCAGCAAGTCACCAAGACTGAGCCACAAGTAACTGATCCAACAGGTAACCAAGCACTCCAATAAGGAAGTCCAAGGAATTTACCGACTAGATTACCGAGCTCCCAAGCAACAAATCAAAATAAAACCAAACATATTTTCGGTGACACAGGATTGCCAAGTACCCCAGGATGCTCCTTCATCATAACTTTAATATTCACCACGTGAAAAAATAAGTGGGTAACAAAAAAAACCAACAACACATGAACACGAAGAATTTATATGTATGGAAAACCCAAGCTAGGAAAAACCACAGTGAACACTTTCCCACAAAGATAATTCATTGATGAATATAGTATGATTATAATATATGGTAGGGCCTCACTACTCTATACCTATAACTAGAAGCTCACTTTTAATATAAAAACAAATACATATAGGAGCTTAGTACTTCATACTTGTAAATAGAGGCTCACTTAAAAAGTAGCAAGGTACAACAAAAAATATGTGCACCCAAGACTCACTATCCTAGGGACAAGGTACACACAACTCTTTAAAATAGATAAAGATAGGTTCACTTGATAATGCAGTTGATCTTCACAACACTATAAACCTTAGTATCACACTATTACTGTATTTTATTCTCTACCACTATCACTAAACTATACTCTTCCAATTGTATATCTTCACTAGTTTGCCCATAATCTACTTGCTTCACACTTCACTTACATTTTTCCAAAGTGCAAATTGTACTTATGTACAAGATAGATCATTGAAGATTACAAAAAGCTCATCCAAGGTAAAAGGATATTATAATTGAAGTTACAGGTTGGCCATGGAAATAAAAAAAATACAATAAGGTCTTGTGCCAGAAGCATCCAGACCAAAACATAGAATGGACCCAACTAGATTAGAGATAAACATTAAATGTATAGGTCACATATAGTATGAAATCATCTAGATAAGAGATAAATATTAAATGTATAAAACATACCTAAATTAAGAAGCACGATCCACTCCAAAAAAGAGAGAGGGACCATGAACATGTTACACATAGCCCGATGTCATATCTACAATTATTAAAACAATGTCATTATCTCAAACATGTAGTCACACTACCCAAAAAATCATTTAAATTGCTAACTAAATATGGACCTCCATAGACCATGGTGAGTTCCATACACCATGTCAGGAACCATGTTACTTTCCAATAGTCCTTGTCAGAAGCCATAACAAAATATTTCAAGACAAGACCAAGAATTGATCTTTACTACAACACTTGGATACATTAGTTTTGTATTGCTATAAAACAATTTCTGGGTCACTAAGAAACACCACAACCAGGACCAAAAATTGAATGCAATCCAAATCACATATGCATAGCTTCAACATTCAATTCTAGAGTAGAAACTTTCTAGGAAACAAAACTTAGTAATTGTAATCTTCAACTGCATAAATCTGGTACTAAACCACAAACAACCAGATAGAACAAATGACTTTCAGACCTAGGAAAATAATGTTGAAGAACTAAAACTAATCTCCATAATACATCCCTTTCTTCAAATATTTGATAGTACTGAATACAAACTTTTCTTTCACTATTTTGTAGCACTAAAGCACAAATAAAAACCTCCTCCTTTTGATCATTTATATACTAGAACTTATCTTCAACAAATACCTATAGACCACAATAATTCTAATACCTCTAGATCACATAAATTATGACATCAATGAAAACCAGATGATAAACATATATTTTCAACAATCTCCCTCATTTTCATTGATGGAAAACAACCACAAAAAAGGTTGCATTTACCGTCAACTCGCCCTGATAGCAATAAACCAAAAAATCTTGAGTATGAACATTTTCCTATTGTTCTCCCACATTTTCCATCAAGGACAAAGGCCAAAAACATACATTCCACTGCTCTCCCTGAGAACAACCACTAGCATTAGTCTAGAAGCTCGCATTGGAGAAATGTGTCACTTTTATGCTCTTAGTTAGAAGGAGGGGAAACAACCCCAAGATTCTCCTAGAGAAACTTAAAGTTATCTTTTTCTAGAGCTTTAGTAAATATGTCTGCAATTTTTTATTTTGTAGAAATGCTAATCTTACTTCCTTTTCAGCAACTTTTTCTCTCAAGAAATGGTATTTGATTGATATATTCTTTTCTCTTGTATGCATCACTAGATTCTTAAAAATCTTGATTGCACTTGTATTATCACACATAATAGAAGTGGCTTCATCAAATGTAACTTTAATGTCTCTAAGTATCCATTTCATCCTTAAAACCAAAGCACAACAATATACAATAGTAATGTATCATTACCTCCACGGTAGATAAGGATACTTGATCTTGTTTTTTACTGAGCCATGAAACCAATATGTTACCTGAGAAGAATGCACCACCATTATTTCTTCTCATATCATGAACACTTCCTGCCTAGTTAGAATCAATAAAGGCCTTCAACATGATTTTCCTCCCCTTTTGTATCATAAACTATAATCCTCTATTCCTTTTAAGTATTTAAAAATTATCTTCACAACTTGCTCATTGATAATCTTTGGTTTAGCCCAAAATATGACAAACAAACACACAACCTATATAATGTTTAGTCTTGAAGAAATCAGATACAATAATCTACCAATCATTGATCTATACTTGTTTGATACACTTCTAGAGACTCGTCATTCTTTCTTATCTTGTAGCCAACTTTCATAGGATTTGCAATAGGTTTACAATCACTTATAACGAGCTTCTTCAATATTTCCTTTATATATTTACTCTAATAAATAAATATTACATCATTAAGTTAACTAACTTGTAACCAAGAAATAATGATAACTCACCAGTCATTGACATTTCAAAATATTTCTACATTTATGCAACAAAATCTTTACACAATTTCCCCTCTCCACCAAATATAATTTCATCAACATATAGTTCAACTATCAACATTAGGTCATCTTCTATATTAAAATAGAGATTACTATTAGCATTTCCTTTCTTTAATTTTTGTTGTATCAGATATTTGTCCAATCTTGCATACCATACTCTAGGTGCTTCTTTGACTCCATAAATTTCCTTCTTCAATCTACATATCGTATAAGGTTTTTCTGAAATTTAAAATCTTCTGGTTGTTCTATTTAAACTTCTTCTAGTTCTCCATCTAAAATATCCCTTGAAATTTTGTAAGAATCAAAAGAAAGAAAAATGTGTATAGCTTCTATTCTAGCAAATGGAGCAAAATATTCTTCAAAATCAATTCCTTCAAGTTGTGAATAACTTTTGCATGCCAACCAAGCCTTGTTTCGTACAACTTGTCCTTGTTCATTCAACTTGTTCCCAAATACCCATTTGGTTCTTATTACATTCTCATCTACCGGTCTTGTCCTTTTTCATTCAACTTGTTCATAAATACCCATTTGGTTCCTGTCACATTCTTATCCACCAGTCTTCATACAAGAACTCCCAAGTTTCATTCTTATTTATTTTATTTAACTCCTCTTCCATTTATTTAATCCAAATTCCTCCTTTGTTTCTTTTGCATAATTCTTGAGTTCAATTATTCATAGAAAACAACAATTTCCCTGTTCTTGTGCTCCAGTGATTCTTCTCCTTGTTTGCACACCTTTGTCTTTATCATAGATTATCTAATCTTCTGAGAGATTCCTTTAAACTTATTTAATGGGTGTCTTTACAATGACTTTAGATTCTATTTCTTCAAAATATTTTTATTCTTTGTCTTCTTTCAGATTATGCTTTTGTTCTGAAATTGGAGTAAACTCAACATCACCATCAACCACTAGAGTAACATGACTCGAGTCCTCACATACCTTTACATTTGCACTTTAAACAACCTTATTTAGCCTCTTATTGAAACATTTATAAGCTTTGTTTTCAATTTCATAGACCACAAAAATTCCATTATCTACTCTTGTTCCTATTTTCTCAATCCATCTCTATCTCTTTTAATGTAGCACTTTCTTCTGAAGATCTTGAAGTATCTCACAGTAGGCAATCTCTTATACCATGTCTCATAAGGTATCTTTGAATTATTTTCTCTGATTTGAACCTTGTTAAGAAGATATATCACAGTATGTACAACATCCTTCCAAAATACATTTTTCATCTTAAAATACTTTAACATAGTTCTAGCTATTTGAACAACAGTTTTGTTCTTCTTTTCAACCACTCCATTTTTTGCAGAGTCCTTGGAGCAGAAAATTGTCTTCTTATTCTATTCTTTTCATACAAATCATTAAATTCCTTTAAGATGAATTCTCCATCTCTATCAAATATTAAGAATTTAATCTTATAATCTATATTATTTTCTATCAATGATTTAAAAAATTTGAACTTTGTAAAAGTGTCAATATTCTATCTTAAAAAAGTGACGAAAGTCATTCTAATGTAATTATCAATTAATAACATAAAGTATCTTTCACCATTGAGACCTGTTTATCTTGTCGGTCCACATAAATCAGTATATATCAACTCCAAAGGTTTTCTAGTCAAGTATTCCTTGCTTTTGAAAGTCATCCTTGTCTACTTTCCAATTTGACATTCTGTACTTGAACAGTGTCAGTTTGTTTGACATTTTTTGAAAAATCTCTAAAAACATCAGACTTTCTAATTTTGACCATGTTTTTAAAGTTCGCATATCCTAATCTTTAATACCAATACTAGATTTTATTACATTGTGTATAATAAAAAAGGATGATAAATGTTAAGAGGAGTGACCACTCGCCAAGATTCTATGGCACATATTAGGAATGCAAATCCAACCCTATGTTCAAGTTTTATTAGCACAACCAAATGGATGAAGGGTGCTAATGCATAACTCAAACAAATGGGGAATTTGGTATTCCTTTTGAAATATATTGATCATGGGACTGAAAATGACTGAGAATAATTTATGCAATAATAGATTTGAAAGTAAATGCAAGATTGAAGAAGGATTTGTGCACCTTGAAATGCTTTAGGAGGTTATATGCCTTGAAACTGCAATTTTTCAGTCACAGATATGTGGCAGACTGAAACCATTCTGGATATAGGACCCTAACCCCTGTAACTTCCATCTATGAAAATATGATCCTCTAAGGAAAAAATATGAATTTTAGGTACAAGTAGAGATTCAAATACATCCCTCTTTTGGCGACTGTGTATTTTTTGGTTCCGATCTTTGAGATGACCCCAAAAATGCCTGAATCTTGCTCTGCAGATCCCGAAACCTGTTCCTGCACACAAAAAATAGGAAATTGTTTGTGGAAGGGGGCTTGCCTTGGTCAAGCCCCAGTTTAGGAATTAACCTTGAATTGAAATGAAGTATGGATTGCTGACATGTAATAAATATTAGATCTAAAATAAAGTGTATCATGCAATGTAGATACGCTTACCTCTTTGGATGTGATCGAAAATGTTTATGCAATAGCTTTGACTTTACACAAAAAACAAAAGGAAATGATGCAAGGAAAAACCTTATGATGATGTTTTGAAAATCACCAATGAATGATTGAGGAATGAAGAAATGGTGCTAATGTCCTTCCAAGAAACTCCATTTCTTGGCCTCAATGGGGAAAGAAGCTTAATCTATGGAAGACACCTTGACTACTTGAAGACTTTAATGCTAGGATACCACTTGAATTTTTCACTTGGATGCTCAATACCTTGCTTTACTGCTTGCTCAATACCTTCTTTGTGAACATATGTTCATGTATATCATAGATCATGGATGCTAAATGAAGAGAAAGGGATATCCTTTTATAGTGCATCCAGAAATAGAATTACACTAGCTGACTATGGATTTGGAACCCCGATGAATGTGCCAAATAGGACCTAAGGCCAAATATGAGATCTAAAACCCAGGGGTGAAGTTGAATTTTGACTACACCCCTGGGGGGTTCAGTCAAAGTTTAACTACACTTGTCGAGAAAGATGTTTGTTTTTTATTGGAGGGTGTAGCCTATAAGGTTTGCAGGATCCATAAGTTCAACTGATTCTGATTTCGGGAAAAAATTCCAAGACCATAAAAGGAAGGGGGGATTTTTCAATTGGAGGAAAATAGGGAGGATGCTTAGAAATAACATTCTACCTTGATTTTGCACAAATTAGGGGGGATTAGGGAAGAAACAAGGACCCATATGTTAATTTAAAGTGTACATTTAAGTGAAATATGAAGCCCAATCAAAGGAACCACACTAGAGCATGCCCAAAATGATCCTAAATTGAGCACAAATCAAGTGCTTACTTTTTAGGATTATACACATTGAGTTACAAAACACAGGTTCTAATTTTTTTCCTTCAACATAATAGATGTTCCCAGCTATCTTAAAACCTTATGCAACTATTTTTCTAGTCATTTTTCTTTTAATGACACACCCATCATTCTTGAATAATACTTCATAATATTTCTTACACTTTGACTAACACTTAGTAGATTATGTTTTAACCTTGAACATAGTAAACAACATTAGTTTTACACTTACCACCACTTGAAATGGTTTCAATACCTCTTATTTCAGCACATTCTTCTCCTGTAAATTTGATTTCTCGTTCATCATACTTTTTGAACTTAATGAATCTTTTCTCTTCACCTTTTATATGATTTAAACATCTGAAATCTATTATCTATGCACCTACAATAACTTTATCATGTAATGCAGTCTCCACAACTTTTACTTCTTCCTTCATAGAGATAGCCAAAAGTATATCTAATCCTCAATACTTTTATTAGCATCCTTGACTTTACATACATAATTGTCCATGGAATATAAGCTCTTTTTACACTTACCTTTTTTAATTGATTCTCTTCCTGAAATCACTCTTCTTCTGATTTCCTTTTATATCATCATCTTCTGATTCACTAAGATATTCCTTATCCTTGCAATCATTAGCTAAATATCATATCCTTCCACAATTAAAGCACTTAAGATGTAACTTACCTTTGTATCTACCAATATGTCACTTGAATCTTCTTGATAGATATTCTTCACCTTCCTTTAATATCTTTCATATCTCAAGTTCAACATCTTCAACAACTCTCAATGTAGTCTCTCTATTTTCCCTTTCAACTTCTACAATCTCAAATACTGAAAGTGAGCCAATAAGTTGATCAATTGAATTATGACTTAGATTGTTGATCTCCTTTATTAAAAATGTCATTGGTATGAACTCATTTGGCACGGTTAATAAAATATTAAGTATAACAACTTTATCTCGTAGATGTCTACTGATAGCTCTAATTTTATTAACAACATCAGTAACTTTGTAAATGTAGCTTTCAACACCTCATCTTCTGCCTTTCTGATGACCTTATAATTTTTCTTAAGATTCATTAGTCTTTCTTATTTTGTCTTTAAGTATCCTTCATATACCAAGACCAACTTATCCCATATCTCTTTAGCACCTTTTAGACCTTTCACCTTCCTAAATGGTGTGTCACATAAACTAACAAAAAGGATTGATCTTTCTTTCACATTAGCTTTTGTCTTTCCTCATTAGTAGTCAAAGGTTTCCTGAAAGGAGGATAGAAACCAGTTTTAACAACATCCCAAATACCATTCTTTAATATTTATAGATATGCTTCCATCTTGTCCTTCCAATAAGAATAAATAGTGCTATCAAATATTGAATCCTAAAAGTGTAATTTCTACACTATCCTAGATCTTCCTCAAGTGATTAAGCTTATTCAAGAGGAACAAAACTCTAATAAAAAAATTTTAACATAGTCCAGATGCTGAGAGGGGGAGGGGGGGTTGACTCAACATAAACAAAAATCACACTAACTCACTTGAATATTTACCAAATTAGATTATAAAAACTAATGAATAAAACCAGCAACATATGATCACCAACACTTTATACATAAAAAATCCAAACTGGGAAAAACCATGGTGAGAACTTGTCCATAGAGATAATTCACTAATGTATATAATCCATTTACAATAAATGGTAGGAAATTGATGCTCTGGACTTGCAACCAAAGCCTCACTACCAATACAATAATAACTACAAATACAATATCACTACTCCAGAATTACAAATATAGAGTCAGTGCCAAAGTAGAAAGATTCAACAAAATACTTGTGCACCTAAGAATCACTGTCCCAGGGATAAGGTACATACAACTCTTTATAGTAGATAAAGAGGTATTATCCTAATAATGTAGTTGATCTGCACAAAACTATCAACCTTAGTAGCACATTGTTATTGCATTTTCTTCTCTACCACTATCATTGAACTCAACTCTTCTGATTGCACATATTCATTGGTTCACCCATAATCCACTTGCTTCACACTTCATTTACATTTTCCAAAGGACAAACTGTACTTATATACAAGATCTAGATCATTGGATATTACAACAAGGATGGCCAAGCCAAAAGGATATTACAATTTAAGTTACAAGTCAACTAAGGTAATAGTAAAATATAATAAGATCCTATGTTAGAAGCATCTAGATGAAAACATGAATGTACCCAAATAGATAAGAGATAAATATTAAATGCATATGTAACATATAGTAAAAACCTATCAAAATAAGAGATAAACATTAATTGTATAACCGATACCTAAATCAAGAAGCATGATCCACTCCATGAGAGAGAGGGACAATGAACATGCTACACATAGCCGAATGTCAGATTTACAATTAATGGAACAACGTCGCCATCTCAAGCATATAGTCACATCGACCAAAGAACCATTTAACTTTCCAATTGAATCAAGACCTTTGCACACCATGGTGAGATCCATAGGATAAGTTAGGAACCACGTAACTTGCCAATAGTCCATGTTAGAAGCCATCACCATATATTTCCAAACCAAACCAAGAACTAATATTACCGCAACACTTTAAGACACTATTTCTAGATCACTAGAAATAATTTTTCAGATCACTAGGAAACACCAAATCCAAGACCAATACCTAAATGCAGTCCATATCACATCGGCATAGCTTTAACCTAAAATTATAAAAGAAACCTTCTGAAATACACAACTAAATAATTATCATCCTCAATTGCATAACTCTGAAACTAAACTACATACATGTGGATAGAACCAATGACTTCTAGTCCTAAGAAAATAACTACGAAGCACTAAAAATAATCACCAGAATACATCCCTATCTCCACTATTCTATATCACTGAATACATACTTGTCTTCCATGGCTCTCTAGCACTAAAGAACTGATAAACACCTCCTTCTTATGATCATAAATATACCATGACTTATCTTCATAAAATACCTCCAGACCATAATACTTTCAATATGTTTGGATCATAATGTTTGACATCAAAGACAACCAAACAATAAACTTATATTTTCAACAAATTTAAATTCTTTCAATCACATATATGCTCAATGTTAAATCACTTCTGGCATGGCATTAATCTTAATTTTCCATTTTAGATTTTGTCTTCACTTTTTGAGTCAATTCACAATAGAAAGATCAAAGAGGGGCTTCTTCTGCATCAAGGGCTTATTCTTAGATTATATAATTTCAATTTAGCCATCTCCCCTACTTCCAACACCAATCCTTTCCCATTGTGAACCCCAACTTGTTTGTTGAGCTTTCCAACCCAAAATGATACAAAAGGTGCCTCATCCTCTACTCTTAATACTCTGCCCCTTAATTCTTCAACTAGACACAACCCTCAGAAAAAGGCCAAAATAAAAACCATGGGAAAAGGGAAAAATGTGATCCCTAAGGAATCCTTCATGACCTTTGATGTTTCTTCTACCTTTTGGTCTATGGAGTCAAACTAGACTCTAATTAATAACCCATAAAAGAATAAAACCAAGGCTTTAAGCCCTCATCCCCTCATAATGATTCTCTCCCCAATTCCCTTGTTCACTCTCTCGAGGATAAGTTACCTAGATACCCTTAGATTATGGAAAACGTGGACAATCTATGTGTTCTCACCAATAGGAAAAGTGAAATCATTAAGTGATTGTTGGGACATCTCCACTCTGCCAAATATAAGATTAATAGACTTGAGGCCCTAGTTGAATCCAATGCTAGGGCTGGGAACTGGTCACAAAATGTAAAAGATACGAGAACTTGGGAAGTAGCGATGATCTCTCATTTAGGCTAGATAATTGGGCTTGTATTCAGGAACAAGTTAGAGAACATTGGGAGTTGATTCCCTCTGAAGAAGAGAAGAAGGAAATATTGTATGGCATTGCTAATGTAAAAATTAACCAAGATGAGCTTAACAAGAGGTTGAAAGAGAGAGTTGATTTTAGCAAGGAAATGATGAATAAGAATTTGGGCTCTCTCCAAATTCTATAGGATGAACTTGACCACAAGTGAGCCAAAAGGAAGAGAACAAGAATGGCGGCTGCTAGGGTGATGGAAGGTCCTACTACTTTAGTTTTGACGCATGGTAGTCAGAAAAAAGCTCCTTCTTGAACCTTCTAAAGGAGATGAATCGAGATTGGAAAGAGGTTAAGGCCCTTCTTTGTAGTCTTATGGTCTCTAGGTTTTTTGTTTTCTGTTGGGCTCTTTTGTTTCTTTTTTAACTCGGTTCTTTGGGGGTGGTTGCCTATTGGGTCTTTTGCTGGTTGAATTCAATCCTTGTGAATTTATTTTTGGTCTGCCTTTTGACTTGATGTAAGAGTTCAAGCTCCCTCATGATTTACTTAAACAAACAAATTTGATTGATAACAAACACACTTTATTTTTTGTATTAAAAAATACAAACCTTAATCATTTACACACTAAAAAATTATTTTCTAATATCATGCACCTCATATTTTATCACAAGATTTCAAATAAATACATTTATTTTATTAATTAAGTTTCATTTTTTTCCAAATATTTCCAAACTTTTTATTTAAACATGTTTTTGATAGAAAAAGCAGCAAGAGGGTGCTGGCCCGTGGAACAGGGGACTAGTAGCACATTAACAGCATATTAATGTAACTAGTCAAGCTAACAAACATTTTAGCAGCATATCAAAATTACCAATTCT
>MU225971.1:2737647-2834623 GCA_018584345.1 Thuja plicata | reverse complement strand
ATAGATATTTAGGAATTAAACATAATGTATGATTAATGCAGATTTAGGATTTTCTGCATTTGACACTTAGGTCGAGTAGAGTCAGTTAAAATTTAGAATTGCCTAGTACAATAGGACTTTGATGATTCAGAAGAATGAAAAATGCAACAAAATTGGTTAGGGTTGCAAGATGCCAATTTTGGGGTGTTACAACCATCATCTATTCTAGGACCTCTATGTAATCGAACATTTCTGATACCTTCTATGATTTCACTTTTCATTTCCACCATCGCAGATCTAAATATTTTTGTTACCCTTGCTTCCACCTCCTCAGATAGATCTGCAATCACCCTAGGGTCCAATCTTCTTGAAGGAATCTCTCGATATCTTCAAAAGCCCCAAGCTCCATAAGAAACGAACCAACTCTGATACAACTTGATGCAGTCAAGCTCGGAGGATCCAATAATGGATAATCCAAACTTGCAACCAACAACAAGACAAGAACGAAAACATAACAACACTAGAGATATAACAATTTATATCAACATATACTCAGATTCAAATTCAATTATGCAAAATAATAATCAGATTGTTATCAATAACCAAATATTACAATCAACATGTCGGGTTCTAAAGCATTCTCGGTTAGGGCCAAAACAAAAATAACATAAAAAAGACCTCGCAGGACCCAACATTCCCAGTCTACTCTATAGCTAAGTGGAAGAAAAAAGATCTAAACTTGTGCTTGCAAGCCTTCAAGAAATCTACAATATCTATCTATCCACGTACGCTATCTACATCAAATTTTTGTCTTTCCTTTCATCATCTTATCTCTGCCATCCTCTATCTATCTTCCTTCCTCCATCTCCCCTGTAAACATCAATCTAGACTCTCTTTTATACAAACTTGCCACAACTCGGCATTACAATTAAAATAAGATAAATAAACCTAAGTCGACATCATGAACACACAACCAATGTGTTATCCATCAGTCATCCTCCAAAAGTCATTAAATATGCATAGGAGAGTGAACCAAACAAGATATAGGCCCTCACATCTCCCACACACTACCACAAATTAAAGGCACTAGTCGGCTATCCCAACAGATAGCATAAACAGTGTCGGTGATCAAGAACACATAGCATAGACCACTCGGTGAGAGGCACAACCAAGCCAAGCTCCACCAAATAGACACAACCAAGCAGCAAGTCACCAAGACTGAGCCACAAGTAACTGATCCAACAGGTAACCAAGCACTCCAATAAGGAAGTCCAAGGAATTTACCGACTAGATTACCGAGCTCCCAAGCAACAAATCAAAATAAAACCAAACATATTTTCGGTGACACAGGATTGCCAAGTACCCCAGGATGCTCCTTCATCATAACTTTAATATTCACCACGTGAAAAAATAAGTGGGTAACAAAAAAAACCAACAACACATGAACACGAAGAATTTATATGTATGGAAAACCCAAGCTAGGAAAAACCACAGTGAACACTTTCCCACAAAGATAATTCATTGATGAATATAGTATGATTATAATATATGGTAGGGCCTCACTACTCTATACCTATAACTAGAAGCTCACTTTTAATATAAAAACAAATACATATAGGAGCTTAGTACTTCATACTTGTAAATAGAGGCTCACTTAAAAAGTAGCAAGGTACAACAAAAAATATGTGCACCCAAGACTCACTATCCTAGGGACAAGGTACACACAACTCTTTAAAATAGATAAAGATAGGTTCACTTGATAATGCAGTTGATCTTCACAACACTATAAACCTTAGTATCACACTATTACTGTATTTTATTCTCTACCACTATCACTAAACTATACTCTTCCAATTGTATATCTTCACTAGTTTGCCCATAATCTACTTGCTTCACACTTCACTTACATTTTTCCAAAGTGCAAATTGTACTTATGTACAAGATAGATCATTGAAGATTACAAAAAGCTCATCCAAGGTAAAAGGATATTATAATTGAAGTTACAGGTTGGCCATGGAAATAAAAAAAATACAATAAGGTCTTGTGCCAGAAGCATCCAGACCAAAACATAGAATGGACCCAACTAGATTAGAGATAAACATTAAATGTATAGGTCACATATAGTATGAAATCATCTAGATAAGAGATAAATATTAAATGTATAAAACATACCTAAATTAAGAAGCACGATCCACTCCAAAAAAGAGAGAGGGACCATGAACATGTTACACATAGCCCGATGTCATATCTACAATTATTAAAACAATGTCATTATCTCAAACATGTAGTCACACTACCCAAAAAATCATTTAAATTGCTAACTAAATATGGACCTCCATAGACCATGGTGAGTTCCATACACCATGTCAGGAACCATGTTACTTTCCAATAGTCCTTGTCAGAAGCCATAACAAAATATTTCAAGACAAGACCAAGAATTGATCTTTACTACAACACTTGGATACATT
This sequence comes from Thuja plicata, assembly GCA_018584345.1. Classification (NCBI taxonomy): domain Eukaryota; kingdom Viridiplantae; phylum Streptophyta; class Pinopsida; order Cupressales; family Cupressaceae; genus Thuja; species Thuja plicata. The sequence goes on along the minus strand of MU225971.1, from coordinate 2,832,176 downwards.
AGTTTTGTATTGCTATAAAACAATTTCTGGGTCACTAAGAAACACCACAACCAGGACCAAAAATTGAATGCAATCCAAATCACATATGCATAGCTTCAACATTCAATTCTAGAGTAGAAACTTTCTAGGAAACAAAACTTAGTAATTGTAATCTTCAACTGCATAAATCTGGTACTAAACCACAAACAACCAGATAGAACAAATGACTTTCAGACCTAGGAAAATAATGTTGAAGAACTAAAACTAATCTCCATAATACATCCCTTTCTTCAAATATTTGATAGTACTGAATACAAACTTTTCTTTCACTATTTTGTAGCACTAAAGCACAAATAAAAACCTCCTCCTTTTGATCATTTATATACTAGAACTTATCTTCAACAAATACCTATAGACCACAATAATTCTAATACCTCTAGATCACATAAATTATGACATCAATGAAAACCAGATGATAAACATATATTTTCAACAATCTCCCTCATTTTCATTGATGGAAAACAACCACAAAAAAGGTTGCATTTACCGTCAACTCGCCCTGATAGCAATAAACCAAAAAATCTTGAGTATGAACATTTTCCTATTGTTCTCCCACATTTTCCATCAAGGACAAAGGCCAAAAACATACATTCCACTGCTCTCCCTGAGAACAACCACTAGCATTAGTCTAGAAGCTCGCATTGGAGAAATGTGTCACTTTTATGCTCTTAGTTAGAAGGAGGGGAAACAACCCCAAGATTCTCCTAGAGAAACTTAAAGTTATCTTTTTCTAGAGCTTTAGTAAATATGTCTGCAATTTTTTATTTTGTAGAAATGCTAATCTTACTTCCTTTTCAGCAACTTTTTCTCTCAAGAAATGGTATTTGATTGATATATTCTTTTCTCTTGTATGCATCACTAGATTCTTAAAAATCTTGATTGCACTTGTATTATCACACATAATAGAAGTGGCTTCATCAAATGTAACTTTAATGTCTCTAAGTATCCATTTCATCCTTAAAACCAAAGCACAACAATATACAATAGTAATGTATCATTACCTCCACGGTAGATAAGGATACTTGATCTTGTTTTTTACTGAGCCATGAAACCAATATGTTACCTGAGAAGAATGCACCACCATTATTTCTTCTCATATCATGAACACTTCCTGCCTAGTTAGAATCAATAAAGGCCTTCAACATGATTTTCCTCCCCTTTTGTATCATAAACTATAATCCTCTATTCCTTTTAAGTATTTAAAAATTATCTTCACAACTTGCTCATTGATAATCTTTGGTTTAGCCCAAAATATGACAAACAAACACACAACCTATATAATGTTTAGTCTTGAAGAAATCAGATACAATAATCTACCAATCATTGATCTATACTTGTTTGATACACTTCTAGAGACTCGTCATTCTTTCTTATCTTGTAGCCAACTTTCATAGGATTTGCAATAGGTTTACAATCACTTATAACGAGCTTCTTCAATATTTCCTTTATATATTTACTCTAATAAATAAATATTACATCATTAAGTTAACTAACTTGTAACCAAGAAATAATGATAACTCACCAGTCATTGACATTTCAAAATATTTCTACATTTATGCAACAAAATCTTTACACAATTTCCCCTCTCCACCAAATATAATTTCATCAACATATAGTTCAACTATCAACATTAGGTCATCTTCTATATTAAAATAGAGATTACTATTAGCATTTCCTTTCTTTAATTTTTGTTGTATCAGATATTTGTCCAATCTTGCATACCATACTCTAGGTGCTTCTTTGACTCCATAAATTTCCTTCTTCAATCTACATATCGTATAAGGTTTTTCTGAAATTTAAAATCTTCTGGTTGTTCTATTTAAACTTCTTCTAGTTCTCCATCTAAAATATCCCTTGAAATTTTGTAAGAATCAAAAGAAAGAAAAATGTGTATAGCTTCTATTCTAGCAAATGGAGCAAAATATTCTTCAAAATCAATTCCTTCAAGTTGTGAATAACTTTTGCATGCCAACCAAGCCTTGTTTCGTACAACTTGTCCTTGTTCATTCAACTTGTTCCCAAATACCCATTTGGTTCTTATTACATTCTCATCTACCGGTCTTGTCCTTTTTCATTCAACTTGTTCATAAATACCCATTTGGTTCCTGTCACATTCTTATCCACCAGTCTTCATACAAGAACTCCCAAGTTTCATTCTTATTTATTTTATTTAACTCCTCTTCCATTTATTTAATCCAAATTCCTCCTTTGTTTCTTTTGCATAATTCTTGAGTTCAATTATTCATAGAAAACAACAATTTCCCTGTTCTTGTGCTCCAGTGATTCTTCTCCTTGTTTGCACACCTTTGTCTTTATCATAGATTATCTAATCTTCTGAGAGATTCCTTTAAACTTATTTAATGGGTGTCTTTACAATGACTTTAGATTCTATTTCTTCAAAATATTTTTATTCTTTGTCTTCTTTCAGATTATGCTTTTGTTCTGAAATTGGAGTAAACTCAACATCACCATCAACCACTAGAGTAACATGACTCGAGTCCTCACATACCTTTACATTTGCACTTTAAACAACCTTATTTAGCCTCTTATTGAAACATTTATAAGCTTTGTTTTCAATTTCATAGACCACAAAAATTCCATTATCTACTCTTGTTCCTATTTTCTCAATCCATCTCTATCTCTTTTAATGTAGCACTTTCTTCTGAAGATCTTGAAGTATCTCACAGTAGGCAATCTCTTATACCATGTCTCATAAGGTATCTTTGAATTATTTTCTCTGATTTGAACCTTGTTAAGAAGATATATCACAGTATGTACAACATCCTTCCAAAATACATTTTTCATCTTAAAATACTTTAACATAGTTCTAGCTATTTGAACAACAGTTTTGTTCTTCTTTTCAACCACTCCATTTTTTGCAGAGTCCTTGGAGCAGAAAATTGTCTTCTTATTCTATTCTTTTCATACAAATCATTAAATTCCTTTAAGATGAATTCTCCATCTCTATCAAATATTAAGAATTTAATCTTATAATCTATATTATTTTCTATCAATGATTTAAAAAATTTGAACTTTGTAAAAGTGTCAATATTCTATCTTAAAAAAGTGACGAAAGTCATTCTAATGTAATTATCAATTAATAACATAAAGTATCTTTCACCATTGAGACCTGTTTATCTTGTCGGTCCACATAAATCAGTATATATCAACTCCAAAGGTTTTCTAGTCAAGTATTCCTTGCTTTTGAAAGTCATCCTTGTCTACTTTCCAATTTGACATTCTGTACTTGAACAGTGTCAGTTTGTTTGACATTTTTTGAAAAATCTCTAAAAACATCAGACTTTCTAATTTTGACCATGTTTTTAAAGTTCGCATATCCTAATCTTTAATACCAATACTAGATTTTATTACATTGTGTATAATAAAAAAGGATGATAAATGTTAAGAGGAGTGACCACTCGCCAAGATTCTATGGCACATATTAGGAATGCAAATCCAACCCTATGTTCAAGTTTTATTAGCACAACCAAATGGATGAAGGGTGCTAATGCATAACTCAAACAAATGGGGAATTTGGTATTCCTTTTGAAATATATTGATCATGGGACTGAAAATGACTGAGAATAATTTATGCAATAATAGATTTGAAAGTAAATGCAAGATTGAAGAAGGATTTGTGCACCTTGAAATGCTTTAGGAGGTTATATGCCTTGAAACTGCAATTTTTCAGTCACAGATATGTGGCAGACTGAAACCATTCTGGATATAGGACCCTAACCCCTGTAACTTCCATCTATGAAAATATGATCCTCTAAGGAAAAAATATGAATTTTAGGTACAAGTAGAGATTCAAATACATCCCTCTTTTGGCGACTGTGTATTTTTTGGTTCCGATCTTTGAGATGACCCCAAAAATGCCTGAATCTTGCTCTGCAGATCCCGAAACCTGTTCCTGCACACAAAAAATAGGAAATTGTTTGTGGAAGGGGGCTTGCCTTGGTCAAGCCCCAGTTTAGGAATTAACCTTGAATTGAAATGAAGTATGGATTGCTGACATGTAATAAATATTAGATCTAAAATAAAGTGTATCATGCAATGTAGATACGCTTACCTCTTTGGATGTGATCGAAAATGTTTATGCAATAGCTTTGACTTTACACAAAAAACAAAAGGAAATGATGCAAGGAAAAACCTTATGATGATGTTTTGAAAATCACCAATGAATGATTGAGGAATGAAGAAATGGTGCTAATGTCCTTCCAAGAAACTCCATTTCTTGGCCTCAATGGGGAAAGAAGCTTAATCTATGGAAGACACCTTGACTACTTGAAGACTTTAATGCTAGGATACCACTTGAATTTTTCACTTGGATGCTCAATACCTTGCTTTACTGCTTGCTCAATACCTTCTTTGTGAACATATGTTCATGTATATCATAGATCATGGATGCTAAATGAAGAGAAAGGGATATCCTTTTATAGTGCATCCAGAAATAGAATTACACTAGCTGACTATGGATTTGGAACCCCGATGAATGTGCCAAATAGGACCTAAGGCCAAATATGAGATCTAAAACCCAGGGGTGAAGTTGAATTTTGACTACACCCCTGGGGGGTTCAGTCAAAGTTTAACTACACTTGTCGAGAAAGATGTTTGTTTTTTATTGGAGGGTGTAGCCTATAAGGTTTGCAGGATCCATAAGTTCAACTGATTCTGATTTCGGGAAAAAATTCCAAGACCATAAAAGGAAGGGGGGATTTTTCAATTGGAGGAAAATAGGGAGGATGCTTAGAAATAACATTCTACCTTGATTTTGCACAAATTAGGGGGGATTAGGGAAGAAACAAGGACCCATATGTTAATTTAAAGTGTACATTTAAGTGAAATATGAAGCCCAATCAAAGGAACCACACTAGAGCATGCCCAAAATGATCCTAAATTGAGCACAAATCAAGTGCTTACTTTTTAGGATTATACACATTGAGTTACAAAACACAGGTTCTAATTTTTTTCCTTCAACATAATAGATGTTCCCAGCTATCTTAAAACCTTATGCAACTATTTTTCTAGTCATTTTTCTTTTAATGACACACCCATCATTCTTGAATAATACTTCATAATATTTCTTACACTTTGACTAACACTTAGTAGATTATGTTTTAACCTTGAACATAGTAAACAACATTAGTTTTACACTTACCACCACTTGAAATGGTTTCAATACCTCTTATTTCAGCACATTCTTCTCCTGTAAATTTGATTTCTCGTTCATCATACTTTTTGAACTTAATGAATCTTTTCTCTTCACCTTTTATATGATTTAAACATCTGAAATCTATTATCTATGCACCTACAATAACTTTATCATGTAATGCAGTCTCCACAACTTTTACTTCTTCCTTCATAGAGATAGCCAAAAGTATATCTAATCCTCAATACTTTTATTAGCATCCTTGACTTTACATACATAATTGTCCATGGAATATAAGCTCTTTTTACACTTACCTTTTTTAATTGATTCTCTTCCTGAAATCACTCTTCTTCTGATTTCCTTTTATATCATCATCTTCTGATTCACTAAGATATTCCTTATCCTTGCAATCATTAGCTAAATATCATATCCTTCCACAATTAAAGCACTTAAGATGTAACTTACCTTTGTATCTACCAATATGTCACTTGAATCTTCTTGATAGATATTCTTCACCTTCCTTTAATATCTTTCATATCTCAAGTTCAACATCTTCAACAACTCTCAATGTAGTCTCTCTATTTTCCCTTTCAACTTCTACAATCTCAAATACTGAAAGTGAGCCAATAAGTTGATCAATTGAATTATGACTTAGATTGTTGATCTCCTTTATTAAAAATGTCATTGGTATGAACTCATTTGGCACGGTTAATAAAATATTAAGTATAACAACTTTATCTCGTAGATGTCTACTGATAGCTCTAATTTTATTAACAACATCAGTAACTTTGTAAATGTAGCTTTCAACACCTCATCTTCTGCCTTTCTGATGACCTTATAATTTTTCTTAAGATTCATTAGTCTTTCTTATTTTGTCTTTAAGTATCCTTCATATACCAAGACCAACTTATCCCATATCTCTTTAGCACCTTTTAGACCTTTCACCTTCCTAAATGGTGTGTCACATAAACTAACAAAAAGGATTGATCTTTCTTTCACATTAGCTTTTGTCTTTCCTCATTAGTAGTCAAAGGTTTCCTGAAAGGAGGATAGAAACCAGTTTTAACAACATCCCAAATACCATTCTTTAATATTTATAGATATGCTTCCATCTTGTCCTTCCAATAAGAATAAATAGTGCTATCAAATATTGAATCCTAAAAGTGTAATTTCTACACTATCCTAGATCTTCCTCAAGTGATTAAGCTTATTCAAGAGGAACAAAACTCTAATAAAAAAATTTTAACATAGTCCAGATGCTGAGAGGGGGAGGGGGGGTTGACTCAACATAAACAAAAATCACACTAACTCACTTGAATATTTACCAAATTAGATTATAAAAACTAATGAATAAAACCAGCAACATATGATCACCAACACTTTATACATAAAAAATCCAAACTGGGAAAAACCATGGTGAGAACTTGTCCATAGAGATAATTCACTAATGTATATAATCCATTTACAATAAATGGTAGGAAATTGATGCTCTGGACTTGCAACCAAAGCCTCACTACCAATACAATAATAACTACAAATACAATATCACTACTCCAGAATTACAAATATAGAGTCAGTGCCAAAGTAGAAAGATTCAACAAAATACTTGTGCACCTAAGAATCACTGTCCCAGGGATAAGGTACATACAACTCTTTATAGTAGATAAAGAGGTATTATCCTAATAATGTAGTTGATCTGCACAAAACTATCAACCTTAGTAGCACATTGTTATTGCATTTTCTTCTCTACCACTATCATTGAACTCAACTCTTCTGATTGCACATATTCATTGGTTCACCCATAATCCACTTGCTTCACACTTCATTTACATTTTCCAAAGGACAAACTGTACTTATATACAAGATCTAGATCATTGGATATTACAACAAGGATGGCCAAGCCAAAAGGATATTACAATTTAAGTTACAAGTCAACTAAGGTAATAGTAAAATATAATAAGATCCTATGTTAGAAGCATCTAGATGAAAACATGAATGTACCCAAATAGATAAGAGATAAATATTAAATGCATATGTAACATATAGTAAAAACCTATCAAAATAAGAGATAAACATTAATTGTATAACCGATACCTAAATCAAGAAGCATGATCCACTCCATGAGAGAGAGGGACAATGAACATGCTACACATAGCCGAATGTCAGATTTACAATTAATGGAACAACGTCGCCATCTCAAGCATATAGTCACATCGACCAAAGAACCATTTAACTTTCCAATTGAATCAAGACCTTTGCACACCATGGTGAGATCCATAGGATAAGTTAGGAACCACGTAACTTGCCAATAGTCCATGTTAGAAGCCATCACCATATATTTCCAAACCAAACCAAGAACTAATATTACCGCAACACTTTAAGACACTATTTCTAGATCACTAGAAATAATTTTTCAGATCACTAGGAAACACCAAATCCAAGACCAATACCTAAATGCAGTCCATATCACATCGGCATAGCTTTAACCTAAAATTATAAAAGAAACCTTCTGAAATACACAACTAAATAATTATCATCCTCAATTGCATAACTCTGAAACTAAACTACATACATGTGGATAGAACCAATGACTTCTAGTCCTAAGAAAATAACTACGAAGCACTAAAAATAATCACCAGAATACATCCCTATCTCCACTATTCTATATCACTGAATACATACTTGTCTTCCATGGCTCTCTAGCACTAAAGAACTGATAAACACCTCCTTCTTATGATCATAAATATACCATGACTTATCTTCATAAAATACCTCCAGACCATAATACTTTCAATATGTTTGGATCATAATGTTTGACATCAAAGACAACCAAACAATAAACTTATATTTTCAACAAATTTAAATTCTTTCAATCACATATATGCTCAATGTTAAATCACTTCTGGCATGGCATTAATCTTAATTTTCCATTTTAGATTTTGTCTTCACTTTTTGAGTCAATTCACAATAGAAAGATCAAAGAGGGGCTTCTTCTGCATCAAGGGCTTATTCTTAGATTATATAATTTCAATTTAGCCATCTCCCCTACTTCCAACACCAATCCTTTCCCATTGTGAACCCCAACTTGTTTGTTGAGCTTTCCAACCCAAAATGATACAAAAGGTGCCTCATCCTCTACTCTTAATACTCTGCCCCTTAATTCTTCAACTAGACACAACCCTCAGAAAAAGGCCAAAATAAAAACCATGGGAAAAGGGAAAAATGTGATCCCTAAGGAATCCTTCATGACCTTTGATGTTTCTTCTACCTTTTGGTCTATGGAGTCAAACTAGACTCTAATTAATAACCCATAAAAGAATAAAACCAAGGCTTTAAGCCCTCATCCCCTCATAATGATTCTCTCCCCAATTCCCTTGTTCACTCTCTCGAGGATAAGTTACCTAGATACCCTTAGATTATGGAAAACGTGGACAATCTATGTGTTCTCACCAATAGGAAAAGTGAAATCATTAAGTGATTGTTGGGACATCTCCACTCTGCCAAATATAAGATTAATAGACTTGAGGCCCTAGTTGAATCCAATGCTAGGGCTGGGAACTGGTCACAAAATGTAAAAGATACGAGAACTTGGGAAGTAGCGATGATCTCTCATTTAGGCTAGATAATTGGGCTTGTATTCAGGAACAAGTTAGAGAACATTGGGAGTTGATTCCCTCTGAAGAAGAGAAGAAGGAAATATTGTATGGCATTGCTAATGTAAAAATTAACCAAGATGAGCTTAACAAGAGGTTGAAAGAGAGAGTTGATTTTAGCAAGGAAATGATGAATAAGAATTTGGGCTCTCTCCAAATTCTATAGGATGAACTTGACCACAAGTGAGCCAAAAGGAAGAGAACAAGAATGGCGGCTGCTAGGGTGATGGAAGGTCCTACTACTTTAGTTTTGACGCATGGTAGTCAGAAAAAAGCTCCTTCTTGAACCTTCTAAAGGAGATGAATCGAGATTGGAAAGAGGTTAAGGCCCTTCTTTGTAGTCTTATGGTCTCTAGGTTTTTTGTTTTCTGTTGGGCTCTTTTGTTTCTTTTTTAACTCGGTTCTTTGGGGGTGGTTGCCTATTGGGTCTTTTGCTGGTTGAATTCAATCCTTGTGAATTTATTTTTGGTCTGCCTTTTGACTTGATGTAAGAGTTCAAGCTCCCTCATGATTTACTTAAACAAACAAATTTGATTGATAACAAACACACTTTATTTTTTGTATTAAAAAATACAAACCTTAATCATTTACACACTAAAAAATTATTTTCTAATATCATGCACCTCATATTTTATCACAAGATTTCAAATAAATACATTTATTTTATTAATTAAGTTTCATTTTTTTCCAAATATTTCCAAACTTTTTATTTAAACATGTTTTTGATAGAAAAAGCAGCAAGAGGGTGCTGGCCCGTGGAACAGGGGACTAGTAGCACATTAACAGCATATTAATGTAACTAGTCAAGCTAACAAACATTTTAGCAGCATATCAAAATTACCAATTCTAGATCTGCCTGTATCAAAAATAAAAATAACGACAGTTCTGCACCAAAGGATTAAACCAGAGTAATTGCTAACAACAGTAGCATAAAAAGCATCACCAGTAAGCCATGCAGGGCCAAACCAAACCAAGATAACAAAATTTTAAAAACCCCCAATCGCAGAATAGGGGAACTGAGGGACATTCCCAGCCAAAATCACCCAAACCATAAACCGCAGCATTAGTTCTTTCCTCCCAGCTGTTTGGACAGCAGGGTTCTAGCCCACTCCTCCTGAAGAAACAGGAACAGATCCTTATTATCCTTGTCCGCTCCCAGTTTTCCACCCACCAGCTTTTTCTGCACATTACAAAGGGTCGTAGCTGAGGCATGCATTACCTTTAGGGCAAAGTTTCTGGTCCTCATGCAGTGGTTCATTAGGTCCTGCATGTTCTTTTTAATCTCAACAATCTATTTGTCGAGGCTAGCAAACCTTCCTTTCAGGGTGCTTGTGAAATTGCATTTCTCCTCCATGATAGAGGTGTGGGGTTTAACCTGGGTATCATGGGGGGGGCTCTGTGGTGGGGTTGGGTTCTTGGGGGTTTCCGTGGCTCTCTGGAGGTTGGGCAGGGGAATATTTCCAATCGGGCTCATATAACCTTCCGAGGAACCATTTTCAGAGTTCGTACAGTGGGAGTCATTTCCAGACAGGGAGAGCTCCTTGGAGGCCATTTCCATCATCTTAATTTTGCATTGTTCCTTAGCTATTCTATTAGACCTCCTTCTGCCCGAACCACTTAGGTCCACCTGCAAATTAACCTGGGTTTCCAACAATTTCCATTTTTTGGGCTTGTGATCCGTTTCCGGTGTGTTGTCAACCCCTTTCCCTTCATTGTATTCCACAGATCCAGACACATACGACTCCTCCTGGCCCTCCTTCTTACAGGTGGAAATATTAATGCTTTTTTATGGGTTTTTTTCTTCGTCATCATGGACCCTTGGGTGATATGGATGGACTGAGAAGAGGAATTGGTGGTCTTTTTGGCTTTTTCCAGGGGCTCCTCCTGGGGCATCATCTGGATAATAAGGGGGTTGGGCTGCAGGGCATATGGCTTTGTGAAACTGGTAAAGATAGAGGAGGAGGCCCTGGTGGAGGATAGCCCTATCAGGGTTGCTTTTGATATCAAGGACATTACTCTCTATAGAGTGTAGCAGATAAAATGGTATAGAAATTAAATCTTTGTTCCTAACACGATTTAGGAAAGGGAAGTGGTAGTTGTAGAACACAGTAAACTTACCTTCAAGCGTGAAGTACTTCATTATAATGAGAAAAACATTTGTCCAGAAGTCCAGTAGCTCTTCCCTATTGAAACCCCCATGTTTTCTGACTGGTAGCTCACCGTCTTTGAAAAATTGTTTTAAGCTGGTAGGGTCAGCAGTCCGGCTAGTCTTTTTGTACTTTCTCCCCACCATAGAGAGCCCCGTAGCCTCAGCAATGACCTCCTCATTGAGCTGGAAGTGGATGCCCGAAACCGAGACACTTCTGTTGTTCCAGGAGGAGATGAACTATTTAGATATTCTCTCGTCATGTCCACCTTTCATGTGTTCCATGAAACCCCAGATGCCAGTTTCTTTGCAATAATGGGTGACTAGCGGATCAAAAGCAAAGGCTTCATCAATATTATCAGGTTCAATACGGAGAATATTACCCCCCATATCCAAAGTTTGCACTTCAAACATCGGAATATGTTTGGAGTCTGAGAGCCGAGCGTAGTTGCATGCCATAAAAAACCACTTGCTTTTACAGATCCATTTCAAACAATGTTTATACATAACCTGCCGGTTTTGAGAATTCTGGAGAACGGGATCTGTACCGCCAAATCTAACGGATCTCCAGGTGCCATTAATAGTAATAATAGCATTAATACCATCAATAGCCAAAAAAAAATTGAAATTGATAGCGATCACTCCACACGTTCCAATGGTAATGATAAAACTTTATGGGAATTTGAGTTTTGCCTTTCATAATCACACAAATCATTCGAACACGCCAGCACGTGATCGAGGAGGGTTTCGTAATAAATACGCTAGCCTGGCACATTTAGACTATATTATTCATTTCTCCCATGATGTGTTGTTGAGTCATCAGAGGTAAGTCACCAATTAACATCCAACTATTAAGTTTGGTTTGTTTTGGGCCAATTGTTGCCAATGAATCAGCAATCGAGTTTCCCTCTCTGTAAATATGGCCTATGTTCATTTGTTGGAAGCTCTCATGAAGCTCATAGATCTCCATAATGATAGGTCTAGCCCTCCACCCGCACCAGCTCCACTCATGACAGCCTCAATTATCACTTTGGAATCCCCCTTGATTTCCAGCTGCCTGAAGTTCATCTGTTTAGCAAATTTAATTCCCCAAAGAAGGGCAGTCCCTTCCGCCTGGGTAATAGTGCAGTTATTTATTGGTCCCACATAAGCCAGCAGGCAAGTACCATGGTGGTCTCTCAGCACTCCTCCCCCTCCCTGCCCAAGATTATTAACAACCCCGTCAAAGTTTAATTTTATTCTACCTTTAGGAGGGGCAATCCATTTGGTAGCTTTTCTAGCTATCATTTTAGCATTGTCGATCCTAGCGAACCCACTCAGGAGGTTCCATCATTCAGCAATCTTAACTTCCCAAGTAGCAGGAGGACTGGAGGGGAGCTTCCATTTAGCCATCCTGGCATTCTCGCTCAGGAGTTTGGTTTCGATAAGGAGACAAGATTCAGGATGGATGCCTTTCTCCCTGAAGATCCTATTGTTTCTTTCCTTCCAGATAATCCAACATATGTGTGGGGGAAGCATACGCCAAAGGAGTTGGAGCAAGGGGTGATTTGAAGGGCATCTCGAGTTATTGAATTGGTGCACCTCACAGTCCATGACCCACGAGATACCCAACTTGTCAGAAATTCCTTGCCAAATACTGGTAGCATAATCACAGTGGATGAAGAGGTGATTTACTATTTCTTCCGCCTTCTCACAAAGGACACATCTGTTTTCCATTGAGAAGCCTCTTTTAGTAAGATTATCTTGGGTTAGGATCTTACCATGCATTAGGGTCCACCAGAAAAAGTTTATTTTAGGCATGAGCTTGGGGATCCACACCTTCTTCCAGTCGCCAGGGTTACTCTCCTCCTTAAGAAGTAGGTTGTAAGTAGAATTAACCATGAAAGCCCTAGTCTGGGTGGGGATCCAAATAATAGTCATCAACCGTAGAAATTCTGATACAAGTCAGGTTGTCCATAAGATCCTTGGCCATATGTTGCAGGTCTAGTCTATCTCTTATTCGATTAGGTAAATCAGCCCAATCTCTTCCATTGGTGTAGTTGGAGGCTCTAGTACCCAGGCTAGGTCTGAGATACTCCATGAGTGGTTTGAATTTATGGCCCAGATTAGGTTGGTTCAAGATCCAATGGTCATTCCATAATCTGATGGACCTCCCATTACCAATTTTCCAAAAGGCCCCTTTGGACAGAAGGGTCTTACACCTGCAAATGTTAGCTCAGAGTTTGGAACCGCTAGGGAGATCACTATTGTGGAACATCGTTCCATAGGGGTGGCCTTGGCGGTATTTGGTTTCCATAATTCTGCACCAATCTACTTTTCCCTCAATGAGCTTCCAAGCCACCTTCATAGTAAGGGCCTTATTCATCAGATTGATTTTTCTAAGGCCGAGAACTCCTAATCTTTTTGGGAGGCAGACAGTGTCCCAATTGACAAGCGAAATCCTCCTCTTCTCTTCAGAACCCGCCCACAGAAAGGTTCTCTAAATTTTTTCAAGTTTTTCTGCCATGTTGCTTCTGATTTTGAAGAGGGATAGGAAGTAGATAGGGATCCCCTGGAGGGTGGAAGCAACCAACTGAAGTTTGCCAACATTGCTTAATATCTTTCCTTTCCAGCCAGCAAGTTTCCTCTGGGTTCTTTCCAGAATAGCATTCCAGAATTCTTGGGATACCTCTTTGACTGTGAGGGGTAGGCCAAGGTAAGTAGAAGGGAGTGAGGCCGCCAGACACCCCAGAATTTGAAGCACCTTATGTTGTAAGTCCACAGGAGTATTGAAGAAGAACAACCAGCTTTTTTGATAGTTAATACACTGACCTGAAGCCCAAGCATAACAATCCAGGGATTGTTTCCATTGTCTGGCCTCCATAATAGAAGAATACCTGAAGAGGAAAGTGTCATCCACAAACTATTCCAAAACCACCTGAGGGTGAGTGGAGGTAGGTTTGATGCCTTTTATCCTTCCAGTAGCGGACAACATACCCATAGTCCTGCTAAGAACATCAGCCACAATGATAAAAAGGTATGGGGAGAGAGGGTCTCCCTATCTAAGACCTTTCTCAGGAGTAAAATGGCCCCCAGGGGAACCATTAGTTAGGACAGAGAAGCTCACCATTTGAGTACATTCTTGTATAATACGGATAACTCTTTCATTGAAGCCCATTTTAGCAAGAATTTTAATAAGAAAAGACCAATTAACTTTGTCATAAGCTTTAGAGATATCAAGTTTAAAGCCATACCTGGGACCTTTCTTTTGTCCATAGAATGGATAATTTCATGTGTAGCGATGGCTGCGTCCAGGATCTGTCTACTTGGCACAAAACCTTTCTGAGTATTGCAAATAATCTTGTCAAGAAGAGGCTTGATTCTGCCAATCAGGATCTTGGTAAGGATCTTGTAGAAGGTATTGCAGAGACTGATGGGTCTGAAATCCATCATAGAAGTAGGATTGTCATTCTTAGGGACAAGCACAATGTAGGTTTGATTATGTTGTCTCAGAAGGCGCCCAGTCCTAAAGAAATCTATGGCAGCTCTAGTAACATCACTTCCCATAATTTCCCAGTACTCCTGAAAGAAAGCCGGAGGAAATCCATCCGGTCTCGGGGCTTTGTAAGCTCCCATAGCGAAAACTACCTTCTTAACCTCTTCATCAGAAACCCTCATCGAGAGCATGTCATTATCCCCAAGGGTAATAGCACTTTGGATGTGATCCAGGAGTTGGTTTTGGATGTTGTCTGGGCAGTGAGGGCCCACTTCCGAGTACAGGTCCTTAAAGTAATTCACCGCAACCTGGTTAATTTTATCCTTTTCTTTGACTTCATTCCCGTCCTCATCCATAATAGAGGAGATGGTATTTCTCTTTTTGTGGATGCTGGCAGACCTGTGGCAGAAAGACGTGTTTCTATCTCCTTCAGCAAGCCACTGAATTCTGGATCTTTGCTTCCAATAAATTTCTTCTTTTTTCAAGGTTTCCTGCCACTTGTGTCTAGTCCTTTCCTCCTCCACCTGGATCTAGGGCGGGAAACTTCCGGATGCCAGCTGGGCCTGGAGGGAGACGAGGGATTCTGAGAGATCAGTTTTCTCCTTTCGGAAGTCTCCAAAGTTGTGTTCGCTCCACCCTTTAATCTCTCTTCTGATAATTTCCAATTTTTGAGCAATTCTAAACATAGCAGTACCCCTAATATTAGTCTTCCACCAGAATTTCACTTGGTCCCTGAAGGAGGGGTGAGAGCACCACATAATTTCGAATCTGAAGGGCGTCAGGCTGACCTTAGGGGAGTCAAGCCAGCAGAGGAGAAGGGGGTTGTGATCAGAGGTAGTTCTAGGGAGGGCAGATAAAGTAGAGTTCAGGCAGAGGTTCCATGATGATGTGGCAAGGACCCGATCAAGCTGCACCTGGATGAGGTGCGTACCCTTCCTATTATTAGACCACGTAAAGGGGTTCCCCTTCAGAATAATATCCATAAGACCTGTGGAAGCATTTTATTTTAACATGTTATTTATTCATTACAATTTAATTTTGTGAAGCGTGCTATTTTATGTTAAAAGAATGCATTCACTAACTCGATCTTGTAGAGCCGCTATTTGCTTCATATCTTGGATGAGATCTTTGAGGAATACATTATTAATTACCACATGCTATTGACAGCATATTGAAAATAAACTAATTCACACCTACCACGATTCACAGTATATAATAGTTAAAGAGCATTTCTCACATGGAATTAACTGGCATTGAAATCTGGGCACAGGAATACTAACGTGATTATCCGGTTTTCTCACATTAGATAGGATTACATCTAAAATTTTGGTTCCATCTTTTCCAGTCTCTCCAACTAGATTCCTAATGAAACTAGAAAAATTCCAAGAAAGGAGTATGAAAGTAAAGGCTCTTCTGAAAAAAATAAAATGAAGTCAAGCTGACAAGGCCCACTGAACTATTGGGCTCTTTTGTTATAATAAAGATTTTTAAATTCTTTCTTATTAAATATTAAATATATAGGGACGGTACAAAACTAATATTGTAGTACTTTGTATTGTTCAAAACTAAAAGTAATCCGTTATTTTAATAACAGTTCAAAATGCCAAGGAGCATATTCTGACTACTAATCAATTGATCAGACCTTTGTGGTTGTTACTTTACCAAATACCGAGTCTCACTGTTTCATAGGTTGCTTCATCACTTCTAAAATGCACATTGTAAATCGGTGCCTGCTTGTCTCGTGTTAGTCGTTTGTATCGAGAAGTTTTATAAAAGAGAAGGTAAACCATTGTTGAACATACAATCGATTTAGTTTTATAATATCCTTTCATATTTAATAGTTAATTATTAATTTAATTGTTCCATTCTTTCAATAAATTTTATGTTTATTTATTTTATAGGAGATTTGGTTCACAGTGAAAAAAAATCATTTATATGTGAACAAATTTAATAATGGTGGCTGTCTTAGTAGTTGTGAGGGACACATTAAGTTCCATGAACAAAATATCTAAATAGTTGCTATTTTAGTCAAATTTGACATGTGACTAATACACCAATAAATATATTAAATGCTTGCACTATGAGGAAAAGATGTTGGGTTCACCAAACATTACATAAATCAAATAATATACACTTTAATCATGAAAGTTGTATTCTAAAACCTCAACTTGGAAATGGATAGCTTCTCACTCCACACCAATCCCTCTAAATCAATAGAGTTCAAGTCTATAAATAAAACAATAGAAAATTAGAAAGTCAAGAGAGAAAATTTTAGTTTTGATTATATAGTACCACCTAAATTTCAAAATGTAACACTCTCAATCTACATCGACCCTTCTCAACCAATATAATTTATGTTCAAGTTTAAGCACATTAAACTTTTAGGACTAAAAGAGTCTATAAATTGAAACAACAAATTAATAATTAATTTTCATTAAATGGAAATAATATGTGTAGATTTTATATATTCAATGATTGATAGGTGTGACAAAAATTATACAGCACATAAGAATTTACTTTGAGAGTTCCTCTAGAGAAAAATTAAATTTTAGTATGGGAAAATTTTGTATGAAACTCTTAAGGTACATTTGAGTTCTTACAGTTTCATTAGTTTTTGGAAAGCATTCCATAGTTATATGAAATAGATAAAAAAAAAAATAGTTTAATGGGTCATTCTTAAAGGTAGATTTAAGGAGATAGTAATTAAGTGCAGTTTGCAACTTATTTTTAGCACTCTCAACAAATGCTACTTTCATAAACAACAATTAAAATTTATTCTAGAAGAGATTCATTTATGGGAAGAGAAATATATAGAAATGACTACTAATAAAGGGCTCAAATAATTCCACCTCACAATTACCTAACTAAACCCTCCTCAACTGTCTATCTCTAAAATAAATATTATGTTTAAGAATGATGTTTCATCATCTTTCTAGGAAATTACATTCTATAAAGGGGAAAAAAGTGTATTACTAGTCTTGGTAGTGCCTAGCCTAATGCTATCAATGGTAAATAAAAGTTGTTAGTACATCCCCAAAGAATAGCCCTCTTGGTTATATGTATATGCCTTGAACAATACGTTGTATTTGGTTTAATTTAGTAGATAGTATAAACAATAAGTTTTTTGATTATGGGCTTTAAGCCTTTGATGATACCACAATTAATTGTATCTATTTTTTATTGATATTTAATTTAAAAAATCACATGACCCAAATGGTTGTGCATTATAATTACATATTCCTTGATCTTCTATTCTCTTTCAAGATCTTAAGCTCATATGATATATTTATTTTATTGAAGTAGATTTCTTCCTCTTTACTTGTGTACATTTTGGCTCACTCTAAGATGGGGATATCATTTTAGAATATTTTCCCAAATTTCAAATTTATCCATAGAGAAAGGTTGTAGATACTTTGGTAGAAACTATAGAGGGAGAAGGATTTCATGATAGTATGTATTATAACTCTTCTCTAGAGTATTAGAGGCCTTCTTGATACCTTTGACTACTTTATTAGGATCGAGATTACGAGAAAGTAGGCCAAGTGAGGGGGAGATATTACACAAGATATTTGGATAGAAATAGGTAATGGTAATATGTTAAGTTTATCAATTAATGAGTTTAAGGGGCTTTCTAATGAATGGTTCATAATGAAAAATACTTGCTGAAGGTTTTGTAGATGGCATTGCAAGAAGAGTGGGTTTAACCATGGAGTAAACTTCATAGTTAAGCGCACTTGAGTTGTAGTACTACTAGGATGGGTGACCTCCCAGGAAGTCTCAGTGCTTGACCTCTATGAGCATCACCAAGTTGTAATGAGTGTTAAGTGTTTCATTCATTCTCATGAGAGATGGGTTCATGTGAACGACTACTCATGAAACATAGGTCAATGATTTTGACTCAAAAAACAACACAGTTAAATCCTGATAGCAATATCACAATTTGACTTGCTGTGGAAAATATCTCGTACTTATCAAAGGCTAGTTACAATTATAAAGAAAAAGTTCTAAAAAATAAATTGAGAGAGAGATATCCATTAAAAAATGTATAAGATTTACTTTATAGAGTTTAGGCATAACTCTAATTTAGACATGGAGTTTAAACCCCTCTAGGGTTGAGTCTATAAAAATATGACCAAGAGACAAATGGCAGAGATTAACCAAAGTTGAATGTTCTACCCTTGGAAAAATATCCTCTACAACTAGAAGCAATAACTATGGCACTAAAAGTCTCTATATTTAAATAACTATGCCTTTGATTGAAAATCATGTTCAAGTTTTATGTGTAGAATAATATGGCATTATGAAAGTTGATGTGTTGCAGAAGAATCAAATGGAAGGTAGCTGAGTGTTAGAATAACTAAGGGGGGTGGGGGGTGAATCAATGGCCTCAAAAATATTCCAATAAATCAACCCAAAAAATTAGTACCACAATATTAATCCTCTAGTTATCATCAGTCCTACAAGATGTATGCCTTTAAATATAATTATCAAATAACTACTACTCAGAGTTCACTGTTAATCCTTATTCTCAAAATTTACCGAATAACAGTCTTTCATTTATCAAAAAATAGTAAATTGCTTAATGTATAACAATCAATCCAGATTAGTTATGTGTAATGCAAAACACTAAAGTAATGACTCATAAACCATGTTAAGGGAAAAACCACTTGGGACCATTAACCCAAAATTTTCACTCTTCTGAAGTGAGCTCGGTGAAGAGCCAACCCTATTAAAGGTTACAAACACACTGTTAGGTGTGACCTTGTTAGAGGATTTAAATAGAATAGTTTGTCACTTTATATCGGGTATCTCTATGCTACCTTCTATGACCAAACCCAGTGTAGTTTGTCAAATGGTATCTGGCATCTCATGCTATCTTCATGATAAAAAAATTTGATACTCCTTGGGATGTATCTCAATATAGAAAGGATTGTTAAGTCCTACTCGGTTAAGGGACTTTCTGAATCAATGGTTAAACTGAAACAATAAATGATCTGTTCACACATAAAACTTATACTTGCAGATTTTTTAATCTATTGTAAGCTCATTAAACTATTCTGATCAATATATATTTTCAATACCTTTTCTCCACTTATTTCTACTCGGTGATGTTGTGCTTCTCTGTTGCTCGGTGTTTGCAGAAATCTTTAGCTCTTTTCTCAGCTTGATTGATGTGGAGTGTATGAAGTTGTTCTTCATCAGTTTCTCTTTAGCATCCTTCTTTTTCATTCACTCCCCTTAATTCATAATGAATTAAGTTGTCTCTTTATAGACTTAATACAATCGTTTCTCACTTGTTTATTTTCTTGTTCTTGGCGTGATCTGCAATCTTAGCCAATCTTGATTTAAAGCATAAATTATATTTTATCTCGTAGAAATATTCTTGCCAACTGGATAAAATAGATTTAAATATTTTACTAATCTCTGGCTTTAGCTTGTCGATGAAAACAATGTTAACAACCAATTAAGTCTATCTTTAGCTTTGCCAACTAAGTATTTTGTCATTTCTGAACTTTAGTTAACTTCGGTGTTTTAACTCTTTGATAGTGTTGGTCAACACTTTATTTCTCCTCAGGCTTCTCTGTCAGTGTTGTTTGTCCATCGGGGTTGTCTGTCCTTTAGGCTTGTATGTCCGTCGGTTAACACTATAATTCTGGTCGTCGATAATGTTTTTTATTCTGCTCGTTGGTAATGCTTGTCAGTTTCTTTGCTCGGGCATCACTGTGACTTTGCTCTCGATTTTCTCTTTCCTTCAGTTTCCACTAGCCATTGATGCTTGAAGTCACTATGTGAATACTGGTCTTTTATGCATTACTGAAGGCATAATCTTTATCTCTCTGATTCTCTGAAGTTTCTAAC
This sequence comes from Thuja plicata, assembly GCA_018584345.1. Classification (NCBI taxonomy): domain Eukaryota; kingdom Viridiplantae; phylum Streptophyta; class Pinopsida; order Cupressales; family Cupressaceae; genus Thuja; species Thuja plicata. Next base: position 2,811,852 of record MU225971.1, on the reverse strand, counting down.
ACTTTGACTATAACTGATCAAATTATATCAAGTTGACATCAATGAAAATACAATCCATTAACTGATTTAATGTCTTACATTATATTTTTGCATTTTGGTGATCAAATTAACATCTTAAAACATTCAATCAGTTACATGTCATCAATCTCTCCCTTTGGCATTGATGGAAACACACTACATTATCACACTATATTATTACTAATACAATATGAAATATAACAGTTTCATCAATCTCTCATATTGTGACTATTACAAATGTTTGGTTCTCGGTAAGCTCAAATAGCTTAGAATTGTTTCTTGTGGAGTGATTTCTTCAATATTTAATCCCATCTCTGGATAGATTTATCATCTTCTGATCTCTATTTCTGATATTTTCTATGCCTTGACTATTCCTCTTCTTGAACATCTCTTTTTCCTTTGATAGCAATCCCTCCCTTTGTATGTATTCTCTTCCTTTTGTTACTTATCTCCCTTTGATGGATATTTCATATGTAATCAATCTCTCCTTTTTGATAATGAGAATCTCTCTCCCTTTGACAACAATGCCAAATAATTCTTCTATATCATCTTCCATCCTTTTTTATAATATACTCCTTGAATTTCCCTATCCATTAGCAATACATTTGTCTCTGGTGTTCGGTGCAAATTTGTACCTTGCTGTGTACAGATGTATCTATTGCTATCCATCTTAGTGCTTGCATCAATATGAATGATATTCTAATTTGTGTATAAGCTGATGCAATCTCCTAGTCATCTTACTGACCGATAGACAAGGGTTGGACCCCTAGTCTCTGTCTCAGGTACTCAAATGTATCTTTTAGTAATGGCTTGGTAAATATGTCAGCTAATTGTTCCTTTGATTGAACATATTCCAGTATTACCTCTTTTTCTTGCACTTGTTCTCTTAGATAGTGATACTTGATTGCAATATGCTTAGCCTTAGCATGCATGACTGGATTCTTAGAAATGTGAATTGCACTGGTATTATCATAATAGATAATCATTGGTTCAAGAATCTTCATATTCATACCTTCCAGCAACTATTTTATCCATGCAATATTAGAGCAATTTGCAGCAGCAACCACATAATTTGATTCCGCAGTAGACTGAGAGATGCATCCTTGCTTCTTGGTGATCCATGTGATAAGTTTGTCACCCATGAATAATGCTCCTCCAGTTGTGCTCTTTCGGTCATCAATGTTTCCAGCCCAATCAACATCTGTATAGACTTGTAGCTTAAATTTTCCTTCTCTTTTATATCATAAGACATAGTGCTCAGTGTTCTTTAGATATCTTAGAATTCTCTTGACAGTAGTCATATGTGATTCTTTGGGATTAGTAGAGAATCTTGCAACTATTCCAACTGCATGTGCAATATCTGGTCTAGTATGAACAACATACATTACTTTTCCAATCATTGATCTATACAAGGTTTGATTTACCTCATTTGACTTGTCTTCTTTTGTCAGCTTACATCTGGTAGCCATAGGTTTTCCAACTGGTTTGGAATCTATCTTCCATCTTGAATATCTTCAACACTTCCTTGATGTATTTGGACTGAGTGATATATATGCCTGCATCTTATTGAAGAATCTGTAGACCAAGAAAAAATTTGATCACCCCAAACATAAACATTTAAAAATCTTTGCTCATTTCATTAGCAAAGGATTTGCATAGCATTTCATTTCCCCCAAAAATGATATCATCAACAAACATTTTGGCAATCAGAATATTACCATCGATACCTTCTTTTAAGTATAGATTGTTATTTTCACTTGTTCTTACAAATTCAATGCTAATGATATAGGAGTGAAATCTTTCATACAAGGCTCTCAGTGCTTGTTTCAATCCATACAAGACTTTATGTAGTCTACACACCATGTTTCTCTTGTCTAGATCAACAAACCCTTCTGGTTGTTCAATGTATACCTCTTCTTCCAGTATTATGTTATGGAATACAGATTTGATATCCATCTGGTATACCTTGAATCCTTTGAATGCAGCATAAGCAAGTAAGATTCTAACTTCTTCTAGTCTACCAATGGGTGCAAAGGCTTCACCATAATCAATACCTTCTTCTTGTGCATACCCCTTGCATACTAATCTTGCTTTGTTTCTTGTGACTTCTCCATTCTCATTCAACTTGTTTTTGAATATCCATTTGGTACCGATGACATTCTTGTCATCTAGTCTTGGTACTACTATCTATGTACTATTCTTCTCAATCTGTTCTATTACTTCATTCATAGCACTGACCCATTCTTCATTTTCAAGTGCAGTGTTAACAAATTTAGGCTCAAAATCACAAAGTAAACATCTAGTGTTTAGTGACTCACTTCTTGTTCTCATTCCAACCTTCTTGTCTCTTATGATCTGATTCTATGGATGATGTCTTCTGACATACTTAGAAAGTTTCGGCTCACCTCTTTGTCCATCATTCTTATTATCTTCTTGACCTTCGTTCTAATATCCATCACTCAGTACATCATTTTGAGTATTATCCTATTTTTTGGTAATTGCAGCCTGATGCTTGGTTACAATGTTCTATTGCTTGGGAGTGATACACTATTGCTCGGGTAGAGTGTCAGGTTCTTCAGTGTAAATAAACCTGTTGTATTCTTCTGGTTCTTTTCTACTTTCCTTATCATTCTTTTCTGCAAATTCATCTATTCTTACATTTTCACTTTCAATGATCTTGTTAGATGACTTGTTAAGACATTTATAAGCCTTACTTTTGGTGGAATACACTAGAAAGATACCTTCATCACTTTTGGAGTCAAGATTTCCATTTCTATCATCTTTCAAAATATAACATTAACTACCAAAGATTCTGAAGTAACTTACATTGGGTGTGTATCCATACCAAATCTCATAGGGTGTCTTATTTGTGTCCTTCAATTGTACTCTATTCAATGTATAGATAGAAATACTAACAACTTCCCTCCAGAAATTTTGAGTGATGCTTTTTTCAATCATCAATGTTCTTGCACAATCAACAATTGATCTATTTCTTCTCTCAGTAATCCTATTTTGCTATGGTGTTCTCGGTGTAGAAACCTGTCTTTTAATTCCATGCTCATTATAGAAATTAGTGAATTCATCTGAAATAAATTCCACTCCTCTATCTGACCTTAAGAATTTCAATTTCTTATCACTTTATTTTTCTACCATAGCCTTATACCATTTAAACATCTTGAATGCTTTTGATTTATCTTTTAAGAACATAACTGTCATCATTTTTAGAATAATCATCCACAAAGAGAATGAAATACCTATCTCCATAGTAGCTCTTTGTCCTCATGGGTCCACATAGATCAGCATGGACTAATTCTATAATTGCATTAGATGTATGGGTTTTACTCTTGAAACTAGACTTTGTCATCTTACCTTTTTGACAATTCTTGCACATGATATGCTCAGGCTTTGACATGCTCAGTAAGCCTCTGACTTTTATTTTATTTCTTATCTTTATCATGTTGTCAAAATTCACATCACATAATCTTTTATTCCATAACCATATATCTTCATTTCTAGCCATTAAACAAGTGGTGTTAATGTCATCAAGATAGAAAAGTTTACCTTTTGTCTACTCACCAGTTCCGATCAACCTTCCTGATTCATTGAAGATCTTTGCCTTCTTATTTTCAAATGCTACTTGGTGACTTGTATTGTTCAGCTATGAAACACTTAACAGATTATAATTCAGTCCTTTTACCCAATAATCATTTTCACATTTGATCAGATTATTCAACATTATGGTTCCTTTACCTTAAACTGGACAAGGTGTGTCATTACCCATTCTTACTGATCCACCATTATAGTATTCAAAAGTTTCAAACTTTTTCTTATCACCAGTCATGTGGTGAGTGCAGCCACTATCTATAATCCAGACATTATTCTTACTAACCTTAGATATGAGTGCAGTTTCTACATACCTTTCTTCTTCTTCGTCTAAATCATCTTTCATGGCTACAAATACCATCTCAATGTCTTCTTCTGATTCAGTGTTAGTATCATCAACTCTATTCTTTAGCTAGGTAACAAGCTTTCTTTCCTTTTTCCTTGTAGTCTCGGGTATCTCTTCTTTCAGATTATCGGTTGCTTCGGTAATCTATGTTATCACCTTGGTCAAACTTGTTTTCAAATGTTATGTCATTGCTTTTGTCATCTTTTCTTATGTTAGGACATCTTGCAGCAAAGTGTCTAACCTATTTACAATTAAAACATACAAGTGGTAATTTACCTTTGTATCTCCCTTTGCCTCTTCGCAATCTTCTTGCCATTAGTGCTTCAATCTCATCAAGTCCTTGATCCTCATTATCACTTTCACTATCATTCCTCATAGTGTGTCTATGACTTGACTTACTTATTTTCAATGAAGATTTGAATGCATAATCTATAGATGGTAAGACACTATTATCAAAGTTATTCATCTCAAATCAATTCAATCTACCAATCAGACTATCTAGAGTAACTGTATTGTTTGAAACTCCTCTCATTTCTTGAATAACAAATACTCTAATAGCATATAGAGGCAGTAAGGCTCTTAATATTTTACTTACCACTGTCTCTTCTTCAAGTACACCTCAAACTCCTCGAATAGAATTGACTACCTCTTTGATTCTATAGCTATACTGAGTGATATTTTATCCTTCTTTCATCTTTAGGTCATCAAATCTCCCTCTTAGGCTTTCTTCCTTGGCTCTTAGTACATTAGAATCTCCTCCATGTACTAGCTTCAATTTATCCCATATTTGATTTGCAGAGGTGCAGGTTTTGACATCTTAAAACTCAACATCAGAGAGTGATGAGGCAAGTTCTATCATCATGCAATTATGCTAATGCTTTTCTCTCAATTTCTCAAGAGTGTGAGGTCTTGTAGGCAACAAATATTCAATATCAAGGTGTTGAGTAACATCATTACCAATACCTCATAGGTGGAGTCTTATTATGCTTTTCCATGATGCAAATTTATCTCTATTTAACTTGGGCACATCTCACTTGTTCATCTTGTGATCTTTTGCTTGAGCTATTAAACTCCCTTTCTAAGCACACAAGCTCTGATACCAATTGTTAGAATAACTAAGAGGGGGGGGTGAATTAGTGGCCTAAATAATATTCCAATAAATCAACCCAAAAACTTAGTACCACAATATTAAGCCTCTAGTTATCATCAGTCCTCCAATATGTATGCCTTTAAATATACTTATCAGATAACTAATTCTCAGAGTTCACTGTTAATCCTTATTCTTAATGTTTACCGAATAGCAGTCTTTCATTTACCGAAAAATAGTAAATTTCTTAGTGTATACCGATCAATCCAGATTAGTTATGTGTAATGCAAAACACTAAAGTAATGACTCATAAACACATTAACACATGGATTTTTAACATAGAAACCCTGTTAAGGGAAAAAACACTTGGGACCAGTAACCCAAAATTTTTACTCTTCTGAAGTGAACTCAGTGAAGAGCCAACCTTGTTAAAGGTTGAAAACACACTGTTAGGCGTGAACTTATTAGAGGATTTAAATAGAATAGTTTGTCACTTGATATCGGGCATCTCTATGCTACCTTCTATGACCAAACCCAATGTAGTTTGTCAAATGGTATCTGGCATCTCATGCTATCTTCATGATTAGACTTTTTGATACTCCTTGGGATGTATCTCAATATAGGGTGATACCACAATAGTAGGTTACACTTTTTTGCCTAAACGGACATTGAAGTCTACATTGTGAGAAAAACTTTCACATTCGAATGCATATTGTAGTTAAACTATTGAAACCGGAAGATAAAGTAAACTAGAGTCTTTTAGGATTTTCTGTCTAGATTCTAAATATATTTTTTTAATTTTTTTTTGAATTGATTTTAATGGTTTTTTTTTTCTCCCACTAAAACTGCTATGTTGCTGAAAATGTCATTTTCAAAAAGGTACAATGACTTCATACAACATAACTTTTTTTCTAAAATAGATATCCATGCACTTCTTTTGAATTTGGTTTTGTAACATCCATATAGAGGGCATGCAATTGGTTTGATGACATTATCATGATTATTGCATATTTTATGAACATTTGAAGTAGATTCAACCATAATTTTGACATACCTTGACTGCGTAGCTGATAACTTGTTGTGTATTTATCAAAATTCAATTTTATTTTTTTTGATAGAAAGAAGACTCGAAGCCGGAGGCCACTGTTTTTTTTCAATTTTTTTCTTCTCTTTTCTACTATTTTTCATTGAACGTCAAACTTGGAGGTTTATATTCGATAAAAAACCTACATTCGATGTACGCCAATAAACATAGACCTAATTAATTCAAAATTGTCAAATACATATTCATTAGAAAGCTCATTCAAAGTAATTATGTGATGCAAAAGGACACCTCTCTATTCTTCCATTTGAGCCTTGCGCTTGAGCCCCGAAGCCATGAAAACTGCAGATTTTTGTTAGCCTTTGGAAATGGCCTCTATTCAAAGACTTTCAATAGAAAGTACTTTCGATCGAAACTAATTAGTTTCAATAGAAAGTACTTTCTATCAAAAGTAATTTCTTAGTTTAATGTCGGCATGGGTTGAAACCCACCAAAATCTTAACTGGTTAGTTTCAATTGAAACTAGGAAAAAAAGGTAGTTTCGATCGAAAATAAGAATGTTTCGATCGAAATAATCGGGTACTTTCTATCGAAAGTAACCGAATAAATTTACCACCTCACGGATTTTGTGAATAATTTCTTCCTCCGAAAAAGTGTAACCCACTATTGTGGTATCACCCTATAGAAAGGATTGTTAAGTCCTGCTCAGTTAAGAGACATTTTGAATCAATGGTTAAACTAAAATAATAAATGATCTGTTCACACATACAACTTATACTTGTAGATTTTCAGATCTATTGTAAGCTCATTAAACCTTTCTGATCAATATATCTTTTCAATACCTTTGCTCCGCTTCTTTCTACCCGGTGATGTTGTGCTTCTCTGTTACTCGGTGTCCGCAGAAATCTTTAGCTCTTTCCTCAGATTGATTGATTAGGACTGTATGAAGTTGTTCTTCATCAGTTTCTCTTTAGCATCCTTATTTTTGTCCACTCCCCTTAATTCATAATGAAATAATTTGTCTCTTTATAGACATAATATCACCATTTCTGACTTCTTGATTTTCTTGTTCTTGGTGTGATCTGCGATCTTAGCCAATCTTTATTTAAATCATAACTCATGTTTTATCTAGTAGAAATCTTCTTTTCAACTGGATAAAATAGATTTAAATCTTTTACTTATCTCTGGCTTTAATTTGTCAATGAAGATAATGTTAAAAACCACTTAAGTCTATCTTTAGTCGTGCCAGCTAAGTATTTTTTCATTTCTAAACTTCAGTTAACTTTTGTGTTTTAACTCTTTGATAGCTTTGGTCAACACTTCAGTTCTCCTTGGGCTTCTCCATCAGTGTTGTTTGTCCATTGGGGTTGTCTGTCCTTTGGGCTTGTGTGTCTGTCGATTAACACCGTAATTTTGGCCCTCAGTAATGCTTGTGATTCTGATCATCGGTAATACTTGTCGGGTTCTTTGCTCAGGCATCACTGTGAGTTTTCTCTCAGTTTTCTCTATCCTTCAGTTTCCACTATTCGTTGGTGTTTGAAGTCACTTAGTGAATGCTGGTCTTTTATGCATTACTGAAGGTATAAAATTTATCTCTCTGATTCTCTAAAGTTTTTGACACATTGAATATAACCAATTAGATTATATAAAGTTGACATCAATGAAAATACAATCCATTAACTGATTTAATGTCTTGTATTATCTTTCTGCATTTTGGTGATCAACTTAACATCTTCAAACATTCAATTAGTTACATGTCATCAGCTGAGAACTTATCTTAATCTTCTCTACATTTATTACAAACCTGTAGCTATCAAAAACCTCTATTGGTGAATGGACATGGTTACCTTTGGCTCAAACTATGTCATTTCCCTTTGAAAATCCCTTCACAATTAACCAGATCCATTAAAATTTTTATCCAAACCTCCATTGCACCATTGTATTCCCTTGAAAAATCGTCAACTGCAAGTTGTGAAGGTGTGAGTCTATAATTGACCGTAAGTATTTAAATATTTAAATTTATAATATCCCCACTTCACAGGTCAAAAACGTTAAACAACCTTCATTGTAAAAAATAATGATTAAGCTCCTTAGCAGATTTTATTTTATCTATTATTGATTTGTTTTGCAAAACAATAATTAAATGGGTCCATCATCCCTTGGTGAAATAGAAAAAACATTTTTACAATTAGTTTGGGCCCACCACCCCTATTATTATATTATTTCTTCTTTTTCCACTTTGTAAAAGGCCATAGATTGATCCACTATCCCTTTGGTGAAATAGAAACTTCCTCTTAGGATAGGGTTTGAGCTGCCATGCGCCATCCTTTTTTGCCATTTCACAAACTCTAGAGATAGACCCCATCATCTCTTCTCAAGATGGTGAAGACATATCCCTTTACTATTTCAGAGTCAACATGCATTGATTGGAAAGGCATTTTATGAGACATCTTAGACATCCTTTTAACTGTGTAGGGTTTGAGAACTTGGAGTAGCTAGTGAATAGGTAGAGGGGTCAGCAACTTTAACGATGAAGGGATACATAGGGGAAACTTTAAGTGATCGGTGACCTAGTATAACTAGTCAAAAATAAATAAATAAATTTTAAGGCCACTTATGAAGGTGTAGGTAAATTTAGGGGTTATTAGGGTTTATGGATTTAGAGATTTTTGAAGGGGTTTTAAGCCTTTTAATCTAATTTTTAGCATCTCTAATCAAGTGTAAAACATTAGACCTCGGTAAAATTGATTTGAGGATTTGGTGGTGATGAAAGATCAACATTTTTGGTTACCTCTGTGGAATACTTGCTTGCTAAGTATAAAAGACTAATAGCTTGGCAATTCATTGTGTATGGAGTCACTATGAAAAATAAAAAAATCTACAACTTCTTGTAGCTGATCAGAACCAATATTTTGTCATTTCCAAAATAAAATAGTTATGCTCAACCAATTCTTGAAATTCTAGAAATATATAACCTACTTTTTATAGATAATTACATGAAGAGGTTAAACAAATCCATTAACTTTATTAGTGAAGTAGTTTCCATTCCTTATCAAATTTTTGTTCCTTTCATCCATTTGAGTAATTTGATAGGACAGTAAGTTTGAAAAACATACTACTACCTTTTTAATATTCTGCCAATAATAAGAACAAAAAGGTTCTCTAATATTGTAACATTGTCTTTATGAGCAAGACAAACTTTCTCATCCTTGTGATAATATCCCTCATACTTTGAAACAAGAATTACCAAGGGAAACTTACTGATTTGTTGTAGAGATAGATGCCTTATGGGGAATTCTATTGATAGAAATGGGTTTGGGAGATCAATCTTGAGATCATTATTTTGATTTAAAATCCTACTGGATTGAATATGGCTTTTATAGTATTACTGATGGTATGTGGATATTCACTTCTCAGTGTTGAAACCTATGTTCTTAAATTGTATGAGATGGTGGATTAAGATTAATGAAATAAAAGATGGCATTAAGTTCTTCAAGAAAATAATCATTACCATCAATCTCTTATGGATGCCTTCTATAATAATATGCATAGGTTGAAGGGAAACATCATGCATATTAGCATGCTCTTTTTGAAGGATATGAATATCCTTGAAATCTCCTTGATTATCATTTATATAACGATAGACCTCCTTCTGTAGCAACTCATGTTATACTTCTTATTTTTATTCAACATGTATCTATAGAATTACCTCTTTTATCAAAACCTTCTCAATATCCTCTTGTAGAGGCTCTCTTTCTTGCAGTAGGGTAGATATAGGAGATGATGGCTTGATATCAATAAATTATGTTTCAAGTTTATGCCAATCAACCTCCCTTGTGTTTAGTAAATTTCCCATGTTACAAAATCCTCTATGATGGGTTAAAGAAACCATCAAATCCTCCTATATTGTTTTCTCTATTGTGACAATATGCATAGGTTGAATGGTAACCTTTTTCATACTCATGTGTATATCTTCAAGGACATAGTTGTCATTGGGATCCTCTAATTCTTCTCATAAAAAAAAAGAGGAGAGCTCTTTAAATAAGCGAACATGGTCCTCTACTTCACTTTTTTTATTAGCCTATACATATTTCTTTTCTTTTACAAATTTCTTAATATGCTCTTGCGAGAGTTCCACTTTCTTCTCCTCTTTGTCCTCTACATGCTACACTAAACATTGTATCTTTCTCTCTGTATTACTCTCGTAAAAGGACATGTTATGAGCACTAGTAGTCCATACAATTTTTCCACCCTCAAAGAGTGAGGTGGTGATACATATAGAAGGATAAAAGGGTCAAATGTTTTTTCAAAGGGAGTGGAGGACTTGGAGTAGCTAACTTTGTGATGCAGAGGGTTTGGTACTCTAGTGATTTCTTTACTTAATATGCTTCTTTCTCTCTCCTAACTATCCAATGGTTACCTCCTTTTGGATTATCCTCCAATTAGGATCTCCAAGACCCTCACTATCAACATCTCCTCCAATGTATAGTTGATCTATTGAAGATTCCAAAGTTTCTAAGCTCAACTAGTCCAACTAGTTCCTTAATGGCCTAGACCTCTTCACTAGATTTCTTCCTAGAATCCCAAACCCCTGCTTAGGATCTTCCCATACCTTCACTTAGAATCTTTTCTATGTTCTTGGCCCATTCATAGGTCTTATAGAAACCTTTCCCACACTTTTGGACACTTTACCAATTCATTTGGCATCAAATTCACTAGGATGCCTAATTGGCTTGTTTCTTAGTAGGTCTAATTTCATAGTTTTTGGGCTAATGGTCCCAAATCCTCCAAAAAACCCTATAGAAGACCTTTAAAATCTTCAAGGTGTCTATCAACTCTATCAGATTCAAAAATCTTGGCTCTTGGATGTACCCACAACCCTAGTTTCTACCAGGCCCTAGTTTTTAGCCTATTAATTAGGCCTCTGGACGAGTCTTGATCAATTGTCACAAAATTGATCTCCCAACTTCATTTCACCTCCTTCCACCTTTTTATCCCTTAAGGAGACTCCTTAGGGCTTCTTAAAATATCTCTAAGTCTTTCCTCCAAGATCATGGGTGCTTGAACAAAATCCTTCTTCACCCTGTCCAAGCTCACCTGTATTAAATAGTCAGCCATAGGGATTCCCATTTGGTCTAGGAAATCCATTGAAACAAAAAAAGGAAAACAAAAACCCTATTTACAGACTCTAATCCTACTTCCCCCATCATTTCAGTCAATTCCACTGGTGGGTTCTTAGGTTAGATCCATTTCTAACTCTGCAACACTGGAATTGTCAGTTGCAGACCAGTGAGTTACAAAACTATCTAACTTTACACTAAATGAACTTGAAATAAAAATACCAATTGCATAAGAAATATAATTGAAAATACTACACCCCCATGGGGTCTGGTCTCCTCTCCCAATTCGTGCACAGACATACAAGAGTAAGAAGACAATGTAGATTACAAAAACACAGTCACAAGCATCCGTACACAAGCACCAAAAATAAGTTCTGCAATTGAAAAATTCATTAACCTTCCAAAAAAATCAAATAAAAACTTATATAATGAGCATGATAAGTTACAACCACTCCAACTTGATTTTGCAACTTCTTCTGAAGAAGTTGCAAAAGTTGCTCTAGCAACTTTTCAATGTTGCTAGCAACTTTTCCATTTTGTGCATTTTGACATATTTTGTCAACTCGATGGTCATGATTGACTTCTATGGCCATCATTAGGAAATTTAGGGTCATAAGACACATTCTAACCCCAAGGTACACAAAAATAACCCATTTTGGCTTTCTAGGTCAAAAAGACCATAATATGACTCATGAGCTCATTTGGCTCTTACAAACATGGAAATTACCACACATTGGATCCACCCTAGTGGACCTTATTGTAACTCATCCTAAACACCTAACCTAACCCTAAATCACATCAAACACAACAAAAATGGAGGTGCCCTGCACCATACTCCCCTGGGACAAAGAACTCAAGTACCTTGAGTTAGGAGGTCTGCAATGGTGACCTCATGTTTCAGAATGTCCAGCTCTTTCATCCAAGTAGCCTCAACTTCAGGTTGTCCCTTCCAGTTTATGAGGAACTCCTTTTAGTTACCCTTCCTTATCTTCTTGATCACTTTAGAATCTAGTATACTTTCCAATTTCAGTGGCATTGGGGTAGACAAGTCTTCTCCCAATCATCATCCCATAGATCTACAAGAGTGTGCTGACCTATGTCTAGAGATGGCCCCTTGTAGGGATACAAGTCACAAACATTGAAAATGGGTGAAATCCCCAAATTAGGAGGCAACTCCACCTCATAGGCATTCTTGCCATACTTATGCAAAATCTTTAATGGTCCTATCTTCTTCATGAGTAGCTTAGTTGGCTGACCCTTGGGCAGCCTTTCCTTTCTGAGGTAGGCAAGTACTATATCTCCCACATTGAACTATAAATCCCTTCTTGTCTGATTAGATTTGGAATTATACTTCTCCACTTTATTTTGTAAAGTCTTGTTGACTTTATCATGAAGCTCCCTCATATGTTCTGCAAATGACTCCCCTTGTGCACTCCTTTTGTCCTTCAAACTAATATCCCTCAACTCTAAGATCCCTCTAGGCTTGACCCCATATACAATCTAAAAGGGGATTTTACCAGTACTCCTATTAATGGAGTCATTATAGGCAATTTTTTCCTACCTTATGATGTGATCCCATGATTGACCATGTTGCTTAGTCAAGCATCTCAGCAAGTTTGGAAGTGACCTATTGACTACCTTCGTTTGTCCATTTGACTATGGATGGTAGGCTAAAGAGAAAGACAAGTTTGTACCTAAAATTTTCCAAAGGGTCCTCCAAAAGTGACCCACAAACTTACTATATTCAGTGGAAATCCATGGATCCTTACAATGTCTCTAAAGAATAAACCTGCAATTTGGGAAGCATCATTGGTTTTCTTACATGGAATGAACTGAGCCATTTTTCTAAAATGGTTCACCACCACAAATACACTGTCATGACCCCTTGGTGTATTTGGTAACCCCAAAACAAAGTCCATACTGAGGCACTCCCAAGGCCTTTGGGGTATGGATAGGGGTTTGTACAACCCACTATTACTACTTTGTCCTTTTTCCCTCTAACAAATTTGACATTGTTCTAAAAATTTCCTAATATTTGACTGTAACTTAGGCCAATAGTAATGCCTATTCACCTACTCCAATATTTTATCCACTCCTAAGTGGCCTCCCAAGCTTCCTTGGTGTTTCTTCTTCACAATGTTTTCCCTCATTGAGCATTGAGGTATACACATGAGATGCCCATTAAACAACAGTCCTTCCTGCAACATAAAATTAGTGAACTCCACTTTAAATCCTCATTGGAACTTCACACATGCCTCATAGGTATCTTTGAAATCTTTTTCCTCCTTGTAGAGGTCTTTCAAATCATCCATCCCTACACTTTGTAATTATATCTCCTATATGGTTAAGACTCTTCTGCTAAGAGCATCTGCAACCTTGTTGCTAACCCCCTTATTATGCTTTATGACAAATGTATAAGTTTGCAATGATTCTACCCACTTCAAGTGCCTTTGATTCAGTTTTTCTTTCCCATTCAAGAAACTTAGAGCATGGTTATCAGTCTAGACCACAAATTCCCTAGGTAAGAGATATTGTCTCCATTTTCTAAGGGCTTGTGTACAATATCATACAACTCCAAATCATAGGTGGAGTACTTTTGTTTGGCCTCATTTAACTTCTCTGAAAAGAATGCCACATGGTGTCCCTATTGGCTTAACACTGCTCCAATGGCTAGCTTGCTAGCATCACACTCCACCACAAATAGCTAACTGAAATTGGGAAACCTGAGTGTAGGTAACTCTTCTATCCTCTTTTTCAACATTTCAAACCCTTGGTTCGATGTTATAGTCCATTTAAATTGACATTTGATTCCCCTTTTGATAGTGTTGAGAATAGGGGCACATACATGACTCAAATTTCTTACAAATTTCCTACAATAGGAGGACAATCCATGAAAAATCCTAACATCCCCTATGGACCTAGGTGTAGGCCATTCCAATATTGACTTAACCTTATCAGCGTCCATCTTCATACATCCATTAGCAACCACAAAACCAAGGTAAACCAATTCAGTTTTTAGGAACTCACACTTTTCTTGGTTGATCATCAACTTTTCTTGATGTAGCCTCCTCAAGACCATCTCCAAATGCTTCATATGCTCCTCCTTGGACCTACTAAATATAAAAATGTCATCAGGATATACTTTTACAAACTTACCATTAAAATCTGCTAGCACTTCATTCATGAGCCTCATGAATGTGCTAGGTGCATTAGTTAGGCCAAAGGGAATAACTAGCCATTCATACAGCCCTTCATTGGTCTTGAAGGTTTTTTTCCACTCATCACTAGCCCTAACCCTGATTTGGTGATATCCTGACTTCAAATCCACCTTTGAAAAATGACATGAACCTCCCAAATTGTCCATCAAATCCTCAATCCAGGGCATTAGGAATCTATATCTGATTGTAATCTTGTTTATAGTCCTAGAGTCCGTACACATCCTCCATTTTCCATCATTCTTAGGTGCAAGAACAATAGGCACAACAGAGGGGCTCAAACTCTTCCTTATCAATCCCATTTCCAACAAATCTTTAATCTATTTTGCTATTTCTGCATTTTGACTTGGTGTCATCTTATATGCTTCTTTGTTTGAAAAATTTTCTCTAGGAATGAGGTTTATATAATGACTCACATCCCTCATGGGTGGTAGGGCACTTGGAAAACCATTATCCACTATTTCATGATATCTTTCTAACAATGCTTGTATCTCTGGTGGCATGTTGAATTTCTCTTTGGTCTCCTCCTTTGGCTTCACTATCACTATAGAACAGACTCCTTTCTCCTTCTTCATATCTTTAAGAAAATCCTTTCCACTCAAGAGCATCACACTAGTTCCTACATGCTTCTCCTCATTAGGTTCCTGCAATGGATCCATTTGAAACTTCTTCCCTAGCTTGATGATTACATAGTTATTCTTTCTCCATCATGGATATCCTTCACATCATATTTCCATGGACACCCTAAAAGAAGATGACATGCATCCATGGGAAATATGTCACATAGGACCTTGTCCTTATACTCACCTATTTCAAACTCCACCAAGGTTTGTTCATCTAGCACTATTTGTTTACCCTTGTTTAGCCATGAAAATTTATAGGGTGTGGTATGAGGTATCCTTCTAAGCTTCAGTTTGTCCACCATCTCTGTTGATACTATATTCTCAGTGGATCCAAAGTCCACTATCACTTTGCAAATCTTTCCACAAGACCTACAATTTGTCTTAAACAAATTCTTCCTTTGAGGTGGCTCTGTAGTACTAGAAACCTTCAACAAAGTTCTTCTTAACAATATATTCTCTCTAGCCATTGCTGACCCTACCTTGGAAATGGGAGAAGTGCTACTTTGTGTATTATCTTCTTGAACCAACTGATTCCTCCTATCTCCCATAGAAGATGAGGTAGCCTTTTCAGGAAATCTACCCATTGTGTGACCCACTTGATTGTAATTATAACATCTGCCAGTAAAGACTAAACTACATCTTCTTTGGGACTGAAATCTCCCTCTTGGTGGTCCTCTTCCTCTATATCCCCCTCTTTGGAATGATCCTCTGAACTGATTACCCCCACTATTATCCATAGACTAATTCTCATTTGGTATATTAGGGCTTTGTCCTCTACCAACATTACTCCTTCCTCTGAGACCTTTGTTATTGTTACCACCTCTTCCTCTTTGATGGAAGTCATTCCTCCTTCTAGCCTTATCCTCTTCTCTCAAGGCTAACTGAAAACACTTGTGCATACTGTCAGGAGCCATCATGCTAATTTCATCTTGTATCCCTTGTCTCAACCCATTGAGATACCTTGCCACCTTATCCATTTCTTCTTCTTGTCTTCTAGCTCTTAGGCTCAGTTTGTGAAACTCCTCAGTATAGGCACTCACTGTCATCTGCTTTTGTCTCATGTTCTGCAACTTTTGGTACATCTGAATATCATAGTCAATAGGCAAGAATTGTGCTCTCAATCTAATCTTCATTCTCTCCCAAGAAACTATCTTCTTCTTTCCACTGGTTACCCTATCATCCTACATCATGTTCCACCACACCAATGTAGATCCTTTGAGTCTAGCCCTGGCATATCTGACCCTATTCTCCTCTGATACTTCTTTATAGTCAAACTAATTGTCTATGACCTCTAGCCAATCCAACAACTCTTCTCCATTTAGGCTGCCATAGTAATAGGGTATGTGTTCCATATTTTCCTTGTTAATGGACTTAAATGAATCCAAGAATACCTTTGATCTTTATCCATCTTAGGTTCTTTACCTTTGTTAGATGACTCTTCTGTCTGACGTTAAACATCCTCGTCACTCTCATCTCCCCATTCAGTGATCTTGTTTTTACTCTTTGTCTTAGACACACTAGCCTTCTCCAAGAGGCTCTGAACCAATTCCACAATGGAATCCCTACTCATTTCCTTAGGAGGAATTTTTTCAACCTCTTGACTATCCTCCCCTTCAGACATACACAAACTTTAATAAATCTTGGCTCTGATACCACTTTGATGTAGAGAGTTTGGTACTCTAGTGATTTCTTTGCTCAATATGCTTCATTCTCTCTCCTAACCATCTAATGGTTAACTCCTTTTGGATTATCCTCCAATTAGGATCTTCAAGACCCTCACTATCAACTTCTCCTCCAAGGTATAGTTGATCTATTGAAGATTCCAAAGTATCTAAGCTCAACTAGTCCAACTAGTTCATCAATGGCCTAGACCTCTTCACGAGATTTCCTCCTAGAATCCCAAACCCCTTCCTAGGATCTTCCCATACCTTTACTTAGAATCTTGTATATGTTATTTTCCCATTCATTGGTCTTTTAGAACCCTTTCCCACACTTCTAGACAATTTACCAATTCATTTGGCATCAAATTCACTAGGAGGCCTAATTGGCTTGTTTCTTAGTAGGTCTAATTTCACATTTTTTTGGCTAATGCTCCCAAATCCTCTGAAAAACCCCATAGAAGACCTTGAAAATATTCAAGTTTTCTATCAACTCTATCAAAATCCAAAATCTTGTCTCTTGGATGCACCCACAACCCTAGTTTCTACAAGGCCCTAGTTTTCAGCCTACTAATTAGGCCTCTGGACTAGTGTTGATCAATTGTCACCAAATTGATCTCCCAACTTCATTTCACCTCCTCCCACCTTTTGATCCCTTAAGGAGACTCCTTAGGGCTTCTAAAAATGTCTCTAAGTCTTTCCTCCAAGATCATGGGTGCTCGAACCAAATCCTTCTTCACCCTGTCCAGGCTCACCTGTATTCAACAGTCAGCCATAGGGCTTCCCATTTGGTCTAGGAAATCCATTGCAACAACAAACAGGAAAAATAAAACCTATTTATAGACTCTAACCCTATTTCCCCCATGGTTTCAGTCAATTCCACTGGTGGGTTCTTAGGTTAGAGCCATTTCTAACTTTGCAACACTGGAAATGTCACTTGTAGACTAGTGACTTACAAAACTCTCTAACTTTACACTAAATGGACTTGAAATCAAACTAAAAATTGCATAAGAAAGGTAATTGAAAACACTACACCCCCATGGGGTCTGATCTCCTCTCCCAATCCATACACATCTGTACATGAGTAAGAAGACAATGCAGATTACAAAAACACAGTCATAGGCATCCGTACACAAGTACTAAAAACAAGTTATGCAATTCAAAACTTCATTAACCTTCACAAAACATCAAATCCAAGCTCATATACCGATCATGATCAGTTAAAAACACTCCAACTTGATTTTTCAACTTCTTGTGAAGAAGTTGCTAAAGTTGCTCGAGCAACTTTTTAATGTTGCTAGCAACTTTTCCATTTTGTGCATTTTGACATCTTTTGTCAACTTGATGTTCATGATTGACTTCTATGGCCATCATTAGGACATTTAGTGTCCTAAGACACATTCTAACCCCAATTTATATGAGAAATGTAGGAGCCTCAGATACTTTTATTTGAGAAATCTTGAGCTTCATTTCTTTATCTACTTCTACAACTAATCTTTTTCAATATCCGAATCAACTACCTCTATTGTATTTCCTTCTCCTACTTCTCTTGGAGGTGAGCATGGTGAGCTATCTCCTGATGGTACCTTTTTTAGCCTCTATACATATATGGTCTACCTCACATACCATCACATGTTTTTGTGTATCACATGCCCACTGCTCCTTGATATCAAACAACTTATTGAACCAAGTGACCATAAGGAGTGCTATAAAGCACATCCCCCATTGTTAGTGCCCGAACATAGATTATGCTCATAATCAAAAGTTAATCCTAGGTCTACAAACCTAAAGTTGAGATTATTTATATGGTCCCATGGTTTATCAATTCTTAGATTGGAAATATGGTGGAGCTATTCTAAAGATTGAGCACATGATATTTGGCCAACACTAGGTTGTAGCTCTAATTAAGATTGAAAAAATGAGGGTGAAGGGGTATAATTCTCATGATATGGGGCTAAGTGAGAGGCATCTCTTTGAAAGGAATCCATGTTAAATAATTTAAACAAATAATTTCAAAGAAATCTTGAAGAAACATAAAATACCAGATTTGATCTTGTTACATACCAACATTAGGATTGCTTGAAACTAGTAGATTTGCACTTGCAGTCACCATGGTGTTTGAATGAACTACCTCCAAAGGCTTCTAGCACTGTAAAAAAACCAAAATTATCAAGGAATGGTAACTTTATATGGTCCACTAGGGGATTTTCTTGAACTAATTCAATTATTTTTCCCACTAGGTATGCAGAAAACTATTTCACAAAATTTTGCACCCTTTCTTTGGTGAGTATGAGTGACCTAAACAACCTTTTGAAACATGGAAAAAGCCTCCAACTTTGGGTCTTGAAATGTGAGGTTGAGTCTCCATAGAAGTTTGGTTTCCTTCCAATCAAGATGCACCTAAAATAATCTTTTGAGGGAAAAGGAAGAAGGATATCCAATAAGGGGAAATGGGTAATATACCAAGATTGAAAATTAGATCTCCTTGTACATATGATTGCCCTTAGACCTTAATAAAACTACCAAGATAAAACTAATCCTTTTATTTGATCAAATCATAGAGAAATATGATGTTGGAAATAATATATTCTGAGGGGGAGGGGGTGAATCATGACTAATAAAATTTTTAGACTTCTACAAATACCTTTGAATAACAACAAAAGATAATTCCAAACTATATAATGAAACTATAAGTGTAATGTAAAAGTACATCGAATGAAATAAAAACACATTCACACTCATTACACTTAGATTTTTATCTTGGAAACCCTTGGTTAGAGGGAAAACCCACAGTGGGGATGACACTCACAATCTTCTCACTGTAGTAGGAAAGAGTGCTCTATTAGGAGCTTATAATATGTCACTTTCTAGGTGACTCACCCTATTAGGACTGGCTGATACCTTGTTAGAATTATCTAAAGTCCTATTATAGAGTACCTTGTTAGAGGATTTAATCCCACTATTATAGTGCTCACCTAGTTAAGGGATTTACAAGAAAAAGTTTTATTATAGTCTACCTCGTTAAGGAATTTTAGATTTTTAAAACTATTAGGAATACAATAATAGAATTGACCTATGAAATGTACCTCTGAATGCTAATCAGATCCTTTTTTACTTTTTTATTCCTTTGAGCTCTGTTCAGAATCTTCTTTATAATCTATTTTGCAATCGTTGTTCAAGATATAACACTTCAACTGCTCTTTTCCAAAATTATCACAACTACATCAACTATATCAATAGCTATCCTGATATAACCTATCACCTTTGATTGGAAACCTAATAAGGGTTTTTGTTTCCTTCCAAAATTACTTTTTCAATTACAACCAACTCATAGAAGCTTTAAATCCTTACCGCATCATCCATAACAAACTTCAAGTTGTTTTCTCCAATGTGAAATAGTTCTTCAATATAATTGGTCCAAATGTGACTTGAATTCATGATTAGATCTATACACAACTACCAAGAAATTGACTTATTCAACTCTTCAAATAGTGTACTACATTTTTCATTCTATCTAGATTCACTGAATCTTGCACCATCATAACCACTTTAGTTAATCATTCAAAACTATTTCTTAACCTTTAACTTTTACCTTTTCACTAAACTAACTGGTTGGTATTAGCTTCACTAATGTCCTTTATTGGTGTGACCTAAGTGGTGCAGTCATAAATCTTAGTTCACCTATTGTATCTTAACCTTCTAGTGTACTTGACTTCTTCAATTGATTTGACCTTCAGATGTTCTCCTCTTCACTTGTCTTTCTGTTCACCTATTCCACTTATCTGGTAGTTACCAATTTTTTAAATTGTCTACCTATTGGTAGATAATCATACATAACTTACTTACCTATGTACTAGATTTCCATAAATGAAAACCATACTCTTTATGTGACCATCATCAATGTATATTTAGCATTATGATATCAAGATTCTCCCCCTTAGGCATTTATGAAAAAAACATGATCATGTCTACTTACATACTTCCCCTGAATCTATAGCTCCATAGATTGTATGTACACACACACACACACACACACACACACACACATATACATATATATATACATATACATATACATATACATATACATATATATATATATATACATACATATATATGTATATGTATATGTATATGTATATGTATATATATATATATATATATATATATATATATATATATATATCTGTATATATATATATGTATGTATGTATGTATGTATGTATATATATATATATATATATGTATTAATATATATGTGTGTGTATATATATATGTATGTATGTGTATATATATAGTATATATATGTATATGCATATATATACATATATATACTATATATACACATACATACATACATATATATATGTGTGTGTGTGTGTGTGTGTGTGTGTGTGTGTATATATATATATATATATATATATATNTGTGTGTGTGTGTGTGTATATATATATATATATATATATATTCCCCATTTTTCGATAATAATGCCAAAAAATATAATAAAAATATATATACAAAGATGTTCACACTTTACAATTTGTTAAAGATAATCTTGAAATGTACCTTTGCAGTGATAAGTGACTGCTCCCATGACTCTTTCAGTGATGTCAGGACAATTTGATGTTTGTGTAAGCCTGAAGCTAGACCCTCCATACTATCAATTATACTCATATTTAGAGTACCGATCAATATTTCAGCTTTCATAAGATTTGCTTGTATAATATCCATGTGTAGAGTTAAGAATCCTTGTAGTTCTAGCAATGTCATTCTTATTTTTTCCTCCTCTAATTTGAGTTTCTTCTCTTTGTGTGTCAATACTTTCAATTTTGTAGTATGCTTCATCGTTGAATTGTTCATTGGGTCCATTTGATTGATAAGTGTAGTTAATTCTATTGGTAGCTCTTCCTTATTTGTCAAAATTTTTGCAGTGAAGTTGGTTGGAATAGAGATCTTATTGAAGATTTTTCCAACTTCAAGTAGTGATTACTCTAGTTCTTTTACTAGTTCAAACAATGAAACTTTCTCAAGTGAAATCTTCTGCACTAGTTTTTCCATCATCTCATTCTCCAATCTCTTATCTTCTCTCTTGATCATTTCTTCTTCTATGTCGTGGTCTAGACTTGTAATTGTATCAAATAATATTTGGAGTTGATCAATCATGTATGTGTCTTCATCAATATCAACATCAGGTACTAGATTAGAAAGTATAGAAATAGTTCTCCTTAGGACTTTTGTTTTGTACTTCTTTTGTTTCATCATGTTCTTCTCAGCCTTCTCTGCTAGTTTCTTTGAAGATAGTAACTGGTCATTGGGTTTCAACTTGTTAAAATTTTTCTTCACAATCTCAAATTTTGGATCATCTTCCTCTTCATCATCTTCTTCTTCTTTTAGTCTCTTCCTCTTTTTCTTCTCACCGATATCCTCTGTGTTAGTTTTTGAATCACCAGGGGCATTGTCCTTTGGTGTTTCAACCTCATATTTAGTAATCTTAGATCATTTGTACCAATAATTCTTTTTTCTTTCTCTTTCTCTTGATCTTTTTATGGTTCACCTTGTTTTGTATCATGTGGTTGATCAGGGGTCTTAGTGACCTATTCTATTTCTTTACTATTTTCTTACTTATCAACCTTGTTTGCTTCAACATCAACTATGTTATCATTTATCTCAATAGGATTCGCATCAATTGAAGACTGAAATGGAATATCTTGAGCTTCATTTTTAACCATAGAAGATTTGGGATTATTATTAATATCCTCAATTACAACATCATCAGTTAAATCTTTGGTTAGGTCTATGTGTGTAACCATACTTGGAATGCTACCTTACACATTTCCTATTAACTCATTCAAAATGAAAGTATCATCTACTTGAGGTATACCTGTTGAATTTGTTACCTATGATGGTTTAATATTGATATCCTTTTTCCATATTACCACTATGTCCCACTACGTCATCTTCAATTTATTCCTCTATTCCAGCTAGAATCTTTGTAATTTTATGTCCAATACTGAATCTATCTTTGTATTTCTCAAGTGCATCATATATTTCCTTTACTGTCAAATGTGTCACAGTGTAGAGAAGTGTCCTTTATCTTACCTCCTTTTTAGTTTCAAGTGTTACTCCCATCTGACATTAACCACTTCATAAAGTTCATCATCTATTTGACTTTTGATTTGACTTCATGTTCTGATGAATTTATGAAAATGATATACAAAAGTGTTATGCCCTGCATACCCGTCCCTACATTTTGTTGGAAAAATGTTGGGTCCCCCTTTTTTATTTTGTTCTCCTTTGGTTTCTTTTTGTTTTCTTTTGTTTTCTCTAGCCTTTGCATCCATGGGGCCGGTGTTGTGTTCCTTTTTGTTCTTCCTTGCTCCGGGGCCCAGTCCTAGAGTGTTTGTGTTTTGTGTGTGCCAGCCAAATTCTGGACTCTGGGATTCTTTGTCACCATTTCCTCTTTTGTTAGAGGGTGTGGTTGCATGGGATCCCTGGGCCTGGAGTCTGGAGGTTTTCCTTTCTCGGGATTTGTAGAAGGAAAGTGAGATGTTTTTACCCTAAGGGTATAAATGGAGTTTCACCAGTCATTGTTACATTTACCGCGAATAAATTACCCCAGAGTGAGTCAAAGTGATTAAGATCATTTTAACAATAGCTAAGTGTGATTTGTTCCAAAGCTTGAACACTTCTTAATAGCGACTGAAAGTGGTGTGTTCATGGTGATTCAAAGCTGACCAGTTGCAGAGTTTCTCTCGTGCTCATCCTCCCGCATCTCTCATTTCTTAGGTAGGCCCTTCTAGTTCTTCCTTGTTACTTTCTGGTTTTGTTTTCAGTTTTGTTTCATTTTTTTTCTCTATTTTCTGCTTTGTTCCTTGTTTTCACCTCCCATTGGTGGGATGGCTCTTCTACAGGGTTATTCGCCCTCTCTACGGTTGTAAAACAATGTAGTTCTTGTATATTCTGTAAATTTGTAGATTGTCGTTAGTTTAGCTATAAATTGGTTTGTTTTTGGGTCGGCCTGTAAATTGTCCTTTGACCCTTTGTAGGTGTTTGTAAATCCTATACATTCCTATATATTCCTACTTGTCTGGTGGTGAGCTCACCATGCCCCTTTGCATGTAATCAAGTTTCGAGCTCGCCCACCTAGTGTTTGCAAACTTGAACTCGGCACCTTGCCTGGCTGAGTTTGTAGGTTTTCTCTCTCCTCTGTCATCTCCGCTTTAATGGCAGGTTTAATTCCCCATGTGCAAGCATTCAAAACCGGCCTGAATGGCATTCATTCTCTCATGTGTTAAGATAGTTGCTGTTGTTACTTCCATTACTCCCTTTATTGCATGACCACGTGACACCCCATGTCATCCTAGTATGGATAATTGCCAGTCATGTTGATAACGGTCAGTTTTCTAGACTTTGAGTCCCAAGTTCCCCTTTGACCTTCATTCCATTCACCATATGAGCCAGAATTCTCAGAACCCCAAGGCATAGATCAAATTCCAATTAAGTCATTTCATTTAAAGTATATTTTTGGGGTTTGATACAAACTAACACTTTTTCAGGAGCAGATGCGAGGCAGTGATGGAATCTCCAGAATCTAAAATTCTATTAAGTTTGATCTATATTGACGGTTGTCTAGTCTTGTAGGTTGCCGATAAATTCATAGTTCAATCATGTTTGAAGCATCTTCTCCACCCAAGAGATAAGAACTCCATACCAATTCAACCAGGGCCTCCATCAATACCAAGGCTGAGAAGGCCTTAGAAAAGTTTCCACTGACCATGAAACATCTCAAGGAAGAAGCTATTCAAGGATCTAAGGTAGATTCTAAATTTTAGATGATAACTAAAACAAGTGTCAAAGCATGGGATAAACTACAGGCCTCGGTAAAAATAATGTTTATCCAGTGCAAGCCCAAAGATCTAATGGCACTCAATGTGGCCACCGTTGGAATCCTAAAAGCCACCTCCTTCCCCTGCTCAACCTAGGTTCCCGAGCTTATTCTCACATTGGCAGAACACTACAACATAGTCATCCAGGTTGTCATGCTCACCACTCCTCTTCCCTCGGGCTACCCAATGCCCTTAGTGTCTCTGGAAGATACAAAATTTGCTTTGGGACTAGGGATCCCCCAGTTCTCCAATGCTATTTTTATCACCCGGGCCCTAGCATTAAGCAAATTTGTGAAGCTTCCGTAGATTAATTGACAGTACCTCAACTCCAACTGGCTCAAGACCCCGAGAAATGATTACAGAAAGATAAAATTGGAGATCCCCCGAACAGATTTTAAAAAAAACATTCAAATGGCGATCATTGCCTTATGCAGGGTCTTTGGAGAATCCCATGCCCAGGAATTTTTGGCATGGATGTATTACTTCCTATTCAGCATCGCCTCCGCCAGACAAACTTTTGATTGGGCAACTATCATTACCAATCACGTAGATTCCTAGCTTGTCAGGTTCACCCAGACCTCCAAATTTTGCATGACTTCATACATTTTGTGGGAACTAGTGCAACAACGACCCATAACCAGGGCTTTACTCACTGTCAGTGTCCTCAGGACCGGCCTGGGCCAGAATGGTCAATTAGACTATTTCCCAAAAATACAATGGGAGGCTAGTTTCCCCTATTTTTGTAGAGTAAACAATGCCTTTGTTTACTAAAACATTCTTACACCCACTCGGGATGTCGGTTACCAACTTTCAAAAGAAGCAGTGACTCTAGTCAGTTCTTATGGCCACTGCTACATCAAGTTTAAATAATAATCCTACATTTGGGTGATCGGCTTCTTTGGGAAACCCTACCTATTGCCCAAGCATTATGGGGATAGGATTATTCTTTTAGAATATTTCCGGCAGATCCTGGAGCTTCATGCATTCTTTGCATTGAAGAAGGTCACCAACATTTCTTTCTTGATCACCTGTGGGAACTACACTTGCACCCTTGCAGTGGCAAAGGAAGCTGATGGAAAATTAAAATTTATAGGGCTAGCAGAATTTTACTTGAAGCAGAAGAATTTTGATCCTCTAGATAAGATATCTTTGGCACTGCCCTGGGTGGTAGACCCCCACAAGCCTCACATGGAGGATTTTTGGGTAGACTGTCAAGACAATTTTTAAGTCCAAAACTGACATTTTGTCAGAATGACATAAGGTATGTTGAAGCGTCTCAAGATTCGAACCTTTCTTAAGGAATTTTTAGATACCGGGTCCACATAAGACCCACAATACTAGGCTAAGCGAGTTGACAAGATGACTCTCCCTTTGGTAGATTAGGCCACCCTAGAAAGCCTAGCAATTGAGGACATTACCCATGATGTGGTCGGATGCAGTCATGTGTATTTTTTGAAGGTATGTCCAAAGAGTACTCACAGAATTGGAACATTTTTGTAGTGGTCCACTTTTGGAGCTAGAACCTCCACTTAGGGCGGGGATAAAGGAAAGAGAAAATTTGATACCTTGACCTAGATTCTATCTGTAGTTTCAGTTCCCATTGCAGAACAAGTGCACCTGCAGCTAGCGACATCCCATCAAATGAAGGAAATAGTAAGCACCTGACTTGACATTCTAGTTACTCCAGCATAATTAGCCCTCCCTTCTGGGTCCCCCTCACTGGCATAACTTATGGTCTGGGCAGTGGGGACGGGAGTGAAGGATGAACGTGCAACCATTTTGGATGTTGGACATCCATTGGTGATGAGGAGGAAGAAGCAAAAGACAAATGTCCCTACACCAAGGGTAAACATAGAACTTGGGATGCCTAACATCCCCCAGGTGGAGATCATCCCAGACTCCCCTAAACCAAAGAATCCCCTGAAGACCTCTCCTCTACATGATGATTTCAATGACATCTTTGGGACTGATGAACTTGTCAATTTGCATGGGGACATAGTAAAAGCGGTGGAAGAGATTGCCGCACAAGAAGAGGAAGCGATCCCCATTGAAGGGGAGATACTAGAAAAGGAAGTCACCGTGGAACAAGAGGTCTGGGAAGAAAGAGAAAAGGAGAAAGAACAAGTGGACATCCTTGATATTCAAGAGATCTTGGTCCTAGAGACTGAAAAAGGAGAAAGGAGGAAAGTACAAGGTGAGAAGCCAGCTTCAACTAAGGGAACCGAACCTATAGGAGTAACTGTAACCTTAGCCACCATGCTCCAGATGCCTCCACCCACCTAGGGCAGTGTAACATTTGGAAATGTGATCCCTGTAATACTACAGTTAGATCCAGTTTGGGCACCTTTTCCACCTCCAAAAGACACGCCTTCAAAGGAGAATGTCTCAGTAGAGGATGTCGAAGAATAACAGTAGCAACAGAAAAATGAGGGGGAGAATCCAAAAGATATGAATGTTGTTTCCACCAATGCTACTAAGGATGGGAGCACTGAGGTGATAGATATTGATGCCATGAAGGTGGATGGTGTAGATAATCCTGGGAACCAATAGAAAGAGTTCGATGAGACTATAAACATCGGGGATGAGAAATAGAACCCCGGGGAAGACCCAAACAATCAGGCCTTAGCAACAAGGTCGCCCCTACCACCACAATGGTTGGTGGATTCAAAGAAAAGGAAGGCCCTAGTGGTGGAAAAAGCCCATCTCTCCCTGGCTGCGATGATGGCCCAAAGTCAAGGCATCCCCAAGCTGAAGAAGGCCCGGACACTCCACTCTATTCGGACTGGTCCGGATGGAGATACAGTCATGGTTATTGCGACCCCTCTCCCATAAAAAGAGTAAGCAGTGGTAAGTGCTCCATAATATGTAGTCACAGAGGCACCTCTAGGGAAGAGGGACAAGCAGGGTGAACTGGACCTACTGAAAGAGGCTAGCCAGGCAATTGAGGCCCGCTATGATAAATAAGCCCAGAGACCAAAGGAAGAAAAGGAAAAGAGTAAAAATCTCCTTTGGTTTCTAACAGAGCTAGCACAACCATTGGATGAAATTCATCTGTAAGCTTCTACATTCGGAGCACCACTTCCATAAGGTGATGTTGACATGTTGAGGAATATGAAAAAGAAAGCATAGGAAGTCGAGGATTGGGTAGCCGAGTAGGTAGGAAATGTCTGACATTTCCTAGTGACAACTCTCCTAGATGTGCATACAGCTGGAAACATATTTCACCATGCCAAAAATACCATTTCTATATGGGAGGGAGAAACCGAGAAATATGAGGCATCAATGAGCGAGCTAGGAGAGCTCATGAATCTCGAAGAGGAACCCATCATGGAGATGGGAATTTTGGGGGAGGAGTCTTTCAATTTTATCCAGGTCCTGGGAGTGGAGTATTCTCTGAATCTATACATGACATTTGTTACAAGGGTTTCGAGAGTCGATCCCTTTAGTATAGATACGTGTACTCTGGTGGATCCTGTTGTGGGGAAGTTTGATTAACTGATGGAGTCATGGTACCAATCCCTTTGAGATTTTGACAAAGAAAAAATGTCACACTTATTCCACATGATGCTTCAGGCCTATGATGCAGCAAAGATGGTCATAGAATTTAAAGGAAACACCCTAGATTTGGGTAAGCAAGTGGAGGCAGCCAAGTACCGCCAGGCATGTATCAAGGGCATCAATGAAGAGTGAATTCCCCAACTTTTGGAACCTTTCAAAACATACAAGGCACAATAAAGTTCTTTGGACTATGGAGATTTTTACTAGTAGGGTGCAAGGTTTGTAATTCTTTATTCTTTGAGAACAAGCACCCAAAATCTGAAAATCTGGGTCTAAAGTTTTGTATTCTTTCATAGTGATCTCTGTTCAGGTTCCCCAGAGCCGACCAGTCATTTTCAAGCAATTAATAAGGGGTCAACAGGTATGTGATCCTGACAAGGCACGTCAGACAAAAGGATGGTTCTGACAAGTGATTCTCCCAAGGCATCGCTCTCGTATTTACTACCTGGTGCATCGAAGATAGTGAGCCACATTTTTCAATTATGAGTCATGTAGCCTTGAATTCTTGGAAGATCGTATTTCCTCTGTAAATACCCCCATCACTTTTCTCTATGTCGATTCTTCTAACTTCTCTTCTTATCTTCTTCCTCTTTCTTGTCAGACCTCTGCTATTTTTGAGGTGATTGTAAGTGGTGCAGGTAGTACCGACCACCGGATAATGTATTTTATATGTTGATTGTACAGTTAGATTAGGTTAGTTTTAGGGAAAGCTATGTGTATAGATAAGAAGTCTGACCTCATAACAAGGGTCAGCAAAATTGATGATTTTGCAGTCCAACAAGTAATAATAAATATCTTTTCATTTTCAGTTGTCTCAGGATCTCAATGCTTAGTATTTCTTAGTAGTTAGATGCTCCCTTGGAGCCATGGATGTGTACACCAGTGATGTTGGAAAGCTTTAAGTTAATGAAGAAGGAATAATAGTTTATGGAAATGATGTTGTTGTTGTTGTTCTAATCTCCAAGTTGGCGATATCTCTTTTGTGTTGTATGTTTCTAATGTCCTTTTCTCAAATTTTTTTCTTAGATTAATGATCTCATTTCCCCTTGCTATTGAATATGTATGAATCATTGATTTTGTATGCATTCAGTATTTAGTATAGCTCTTACATTCAAGAATAGTTGATATTTAAAATATATTGCACAACTATAAGTAGAAGTAATAAACTCTAACTCTGGTCTATCTTTTGTTGTTTATTTGGAAAACTTAACATGCTTGCAGGAAACCTCGATCTATCACTGAAATCCCCAAAGAAGACGAGTAAAACTAGTTATCCCCCAAACAAACAGTCACTTGCCCAACTTAGCTTCCCCTCACCATCGAGACCTGACACTCAAGCGCTTGAAGGCCTGAAGAATTTATTCTTCAGAAAACCTTTACATGTGAAGTTGGCCAGTATCCTGGTACCCGGTGACAACTTATCACTATTGGCAGAACCGGCCACAAAGTCCCATCAACAAAAACTGGCATTGGAAGGAGGGCATGAGCTCGTTCCCTTCAGAATATTTTGATTTTACACCGCTTGAGGGTTCCCCAAGCCATAGTTTTAGGAACCAAGATTTTAGTGAGATAGGGTCATTTTCGCGATTACATTTTGAAAGAATTCTTCGATCAGCCCCAAATCCTAGAAATTTTGTTGAACTCAAGCCTCCTGCTCAGAAGAAAAGGACCCTACAAGAGAAACAACTAGCCTACCTTATCTGGGGATTTGCTACACCTCAGATCACCCAAGTCCCTTAGATAATCTTGGAGACCAATGCTCAACTTAGCCAAAATCTAGCAGCCCAGATGGAAAATTACTTTGGTAACACCATGTCCCCAATGGGGCAGTTCCCCAGTACCACCAATGATCTTCCTCCACATCCGAAGAAGATTTGTCCCAAATATGAGCATCCAGGCCCACGAACTGTAAAAGAACATCTCCAAGCCTACAAGGATGCCATGAACCAATGGTGGATACAATAGCAAGATGTTATAACCCAGATGTTCCCTCTATCCTTAGGAAAAAATGAGTTAAATTAGTACCTCAAGTTGCCGGCCAACTCCATCAACAGTTGGTAGGATATGGAAGACGCCTTCCTGGTGACCTTCCATGTTCATGTGGACCCGATGTGGTCCCACAGCCATTTTATCTCTATCTAAAAGGAACCGAACAAACCCCTCGCCACATTCAACCATTGGTTCCAATGTTCCTTGAAGCAGTGCATGGGCCCCTTCATCCCATCCACTGACATGACCATCCAGACATACTTGAATGCTTTGGACCCCATTGTTGCCACTCTCCTTTGGAGAACGACCACTGCTAATGACCAGGATACTCAAACAAAGGTTTACAACCTAGCCCTAGAGTTATCCCGTAGTTTGAGAAAATCTCCCAGTGGAATTGGACACAACCTATCATTCAACATGATACCCGGTGGAACTCCTTACACCATAGGATACAATCCCAATCTGGAAATGGGTGCCCCAGTGATGGCCATGAGCCCACCACCAATAAACCAATAGGCCTGGTACATTTATCCATCGCAAGCCCAAACAATACCGGGTTTGGAATATGTTCCCTAGAACTAGCCGTAGCATATGCGAAAACCCTTGACACAACCTTCCAAAGTACCTTTCTTCGAGTCATTCGTGGCAAGAGGATTTCTATCCTCGACTCTGGGAGCTACTGCCATTCTCCCCGGGAACCCACCACAACAACCGTCACACTGTGACACAACTACCTAGCTGTCAGTCAAGGTTGAATCCCTTCGGTGATCAGTGTCCTCTCTAATGATGTACATGGGACAGGTGAAGGTGGGGCCTTCCATGCCTCACAACTCTAATTCCCAGAGAGGGAATATTTTCTTCAAAAAATGAAACACCAACTCTGGATGTCAAAACTATGACAATGGGCCTCGGCCCAATCAACAACAATGGAATAACAACACGAATATCAGAGGTCCTCCTCCGAACAAAAAAACCACTTAGGGTGGTGCTAGACCCAATCATTCTTCACAGCTTGCAGAATTCCACCCCCTAACCACATGGTGTAGATTGCATGACATGGACTCTCATTCTGAGGTTAATTGTTCCACACTTGAGAAAATCATCATGATCTCCCAGTTGGATAGACAACAACTTGTCAATCCTACTCCCCCGAAACCTTCCACACAAGAGGCTCCTCACATTGCCTTCATGTGTGAGACCATCTTCTTCAGGACACACGAAGAGGATGAAGAAGAGCTCAAATGCAGGGGTTCTTTGATGAATCCATCCCAGCCTTTTAGGCCAATTCCTTCACCAGCCTGTGGAATCTTTACAACACTCAAAGTTAGGCTAGCAAAGGGCTAGCTTACACGCCAATGCCTCCCAATAATACCCCTCCCCAGGAAAACACATTTGATCACTCCTTCCCTCCAAAAGGACCCAACTCTAATCAAGCCAGAGATCCAGACGATGGAAGTCAACTTTACCCGGGGGGAAAATTTGACATCACTAAGGCATTAGATAAAATCACCACCTTCATGACCTTGATGGAGGTTTTTCTAAATTTTCCGAAGTAGAAGAAGTCCCTTCTAAAGATCTTGGGAAATCTAGAAGCCGTCAGTCATCCACCAAAGACTGTCACATTTGACAGTGCCAACTCGACTATCTTCTGGGGAAACATAAAGGATCCTCCCTTCCTACTAGGCTTGAACATTCAAAGGAAGAACCTATACAATTTCTTGGTAGATTTCGATGCTTCAGGAAATGTCATGCCCTTATCTATATGCCAGAAGCTTGGACTCACTCCTACTCCATCCAAAGCCGCAGTAGTCCAATTGGAAAAAACTACTGTAAAAATGGTAGGTGAGCTAAAAAATGTCCAGATTTAGCTCATCCAAGACCCTCGAATATCAAGCACAATAGAAATCCAAGTGGTGGACATCCTTGAGACCTATGGGATGTTACTAAGTTGAAATTGGTCTAAGGCACTTAATGGGTATTTCTACACAGAATTCTCCCACTTGTGGCTCCCTTGGAAAGGGAAATCAAACCAAATCTAAGTAGAAAGTGAACCAAGAATGAAGGAGGCTCTCATCAAAGTCGGGAGGGTAAATGCAGTCCTTTTCTTTGAATCTTCCCCCAGGGTGTAACGACCACTAGAGATCCTAACATTTGATTTTACTCCTGGGAAGGATTCCATAGTCGATCGGAGAATTTAGGACCTGGAAAAGAAACTGAAGGATGAGGTAAACTCATAGGGTAACATGGTAACTCTAGCAACACTCTTTTTTTAACACTTGGTGCTGGGTACATTACTAGAAACATTCTAAACTAGAGTGTGAGCCTTGTATCACCACTTCTACGCACCACATCAATGACCTTCAAGAGAAAGAACATAAATTTGGTTCGCCTGGACCAAGTAATCGATCCAGCAGCACGCCTAAGGTGTTGCTTATCTAGGAATCCCAACTAGAGACTTCTTCAGGGGAAAACCTCACCAACACACCATCAGAATGGGAGGAATCACCTCCCAACCCTCCCAAAATCAATCCAAATTCCACTCCACCTTCCCTGCCCCAAAAAATGAACAATGACCTATTGACCCTAAAGTTTGACGGATCCTGGTCTAAACAAGGTTGCATGGCCAGAGTGGAGCTGATTAGCCCACGAGGGAAATCCATCCTCGCATCCTACAGGTTGTAGTTTAAATGCACCAATAATGTCATGGAGTACAATTCCTTGGTCCCTGGACTCCTATTCACATTGAGAAAAGGGATCACCCATCTTTGGGCAATGGGTGATTCAAAGTTGATAGTAAAATAGATCTAGAGCTAATAAGCGTGTCATGACAAAAGGTTGGCCGCATACCACAATTGAGAATGGAGCCAATCAAATACTTTGATGCTTTTGGCATTGAAATTATTCCTCAAAAACATAATTATGTTCTAGATGCCCTTTCTATGTCCGCCAGCACCCTTGAGCCAATGGCTAGCTCCTAGGCCTGGAAATTTTCTATTGAGATGGTTCCTACCCCATCCATCCCAAATAATATCACCCACTTTCAGGTTTTTGAGGGTGACCAACATATTTTGGCCTTCATGGCCAATATTGGCATCTTCGAGGATCAGATAGTGGAAGAAATGGATCATGATGATACTGGGCAGGGTGAAGAAGATGATAGGATTATTGACCTACCCACCAACACCATCCCAAAGGGGATGGTAGCTCTTGAACACATCTTTGATTTAGACCCACGGGCCAACACAAGATATCCTCCTCCTTTGAGGGAGTAAAATTTGAAAAGGTCAACATCAGCCAGGCTGGTGAAGATAAATTTGTGCACATTAGTACCTCCTGCTCCCTAGTGGAGAAATAGAAGATTCTTGTGGTTCTCAGAGAATACATTGAAATTATTGCATGGGGGTATGAATATCTTAAAACCTATGAAACATCCATCATGACTCATACTATCCCACTAAAACTAGATGTCAAGCCCTTCCACAAAAGTTAGAGGCCGATAAACCCATTGATTGAACATCTAATTCATCAAGAGGTTGAGAAACTGCTATCAGCCCAAATTATCTTTCCTAAGTGGCACACAACATGGGTTTCCAACCTCATCCCTGTGCAAAAGAACAACAGAAAGATCTGCCTATGTGTGGATTTTTGCAATTTAAACAAGGCATCCAAAGAGGATAATTACCCTCTCCCCTCACTAGATGAGATGCTACAAATTGTTAATGGTTCCCAAATGATTTCCTTCCTGTATGGGTACTCCAGATATAACCAAGTTATGATTAAATTTGAGGATAGAGATAAAACAACGTTCACCACCAAGTGGGGAACGTTTGCATATTAGAGAATGCCCTTTGGCCTCATTAATGTAGGGGCCATATTCCAAAAGGCTATGGACATTGCATTCAATGACCTAGTAAACAAATGTATAATCATCTATATGGATGATTTAACAGTCTTTCCTAGGACAGGCGTGATCATTCTGCCCACCTCGCCCATATTTTTGAGAGATGTCACTGGTATGGTATCTCCCTCAACCCTAAGAAATGCATATTTGGGGTTACTAAAGGGAATTTTCTTGGGCATATAGACTCTGAGAGAGGGATATCCATTGAACCTGAGAGAGTTGAGGCATTGCTAAATTTACAAATGCCCAGCAGTAAAATTAAAATGAGGTCTTTCTTCAGAAAGATAAATTTTGTCCAATGGTTCATCACTGGATTCGCCAAGATAGTTAAACCACTCAATGACATGATGAAGAAATATACAAAGATTGAGTGGAGCCCCAAAGCAAAGAAAGCATTTTCCTATATCAAGAAAACCATAGTGGAGGCACCGGTCCTGGAAAGTCCAGACTATTCCCTCCCATTCTACATATACTCCTTCACTTCACCGCATTCGGTAACAATAGTCCTAACCCAGAAAGTTGAAGCAGAAGAGTGACCCATTTATTTCATGAGCTCCCCCTTCAAAAATGCCAAATTCTGATATCCACCTTTGGAAAAGTAGGCTTTTTCTCTAGTCTAGGCCGTGAAGAAATTCTGACACTATATTCTCCGAAGCAAAGTGCATGATATCATTCCAAACCAAGTTGTTAAATCTTTACTACTTCAGAGTGAACTAGGTGAACATCAGGGGAAATGGATGGCCATCCTCCAAGAATACAATATAGAGATGCAACCAATGAAGATAGTTTGAGGCCAGGGACTATGTAGAGCGATGGAAGAAGTAACTCCAAATGTCGACTGTCAAACCTATATAGTGGAGTCTATCACTCAAGACCCATGGTATACCAACCTGGTATACCTATTGCTCAATAATAGATGCCCAGAGGGGCTTCCCCCAAACAAGTGTCACACCCTGTGGTTGAAAAGTGCACATTTCATGATAAAAAAAAAAATGCTTTTTTGCAGAAATTTCGAAGGGATTTACCTCCGATGTATAGATAGGGACCAAGCTGCCAAAATGATAGAAGAATAGCATGGGAAATTAGAAATTGGGAATGGCTCAGATGATACCACCACCCACCAAATTCTCTAGGCTAGATACTACTAGCCCTTCATCTTCAAAGATGTCTACACTCATGTGAGGAAGTGCCACACTTGCCAAACCGCAGCCCATCGTGAGCGAAACCCAACAATGCCTTTGCAGCCAGTCTTTGAAGTTTGACCCTTCACCCAATGGGCATTTAATTTTATCTAGGAAATCAACCCCAACTCATCACCCAACCACTGGTATATCCTAACTGCAACCAATTAATGCACCCAGTGGTCTGAGGTAATTCCATGCAAAAATAACATGACCGATGTAGTTATCAAATTCCTGGAAGAAAACATAGTGACCCGATTTGGAATTCCCTTCGCAATAGTGTGTGACAATGATCCAACATTTTATTCAGCGTAGTTACTTGAATGGACCTATGAGAGGAAGATCACCTTGAATTTATCTAGAAACTACTACCCCCAGGGTAATGGTGTGGCTGAATCTACTAATAAAAATCTGTTAGAGGTGATCAAACACTTGTTAGAATAGAACCCCGAGACTGGCACCAAAAGCTTAGGTTTACTCTTTGGGAAGATTGTATAAGAATCAAAGAATCCCTGGGGACTTCCCCATTTCACCTGGTTTACAACCAGAATCCTATGTTCCCTATCAACTTACAAATCATGGTTTTATAGTTTATGCAAGAATTTAACAACTAAGACAATGTTGTGGAAGTTCAGGTCCTAAACCTGGTGATAATGGAGGAACAAAGAGATGCGGCACTGGAACATTTTGTGCATCAACAAGAAGTTGTTAAGTGATGGTTTGAATGGAGAGTCCAATACAAAGTCTTTTGTGTTTCAGACCTAGTCCTTCTGTGGGACAAGGCCCGAGAGAAGAAAGGAAAGCACACCAAATTTTAAAGGCTCTGGCTCGGACCATATCTAATTTCTGAGATCTGTGGGGCTAATATTTATCACCTCAGTACTATGACCAGAGAAGCCATCCCATTCCCTATCAATGGACAGTTTCTTAAACACTACTTTGAATGAGACAGGTGGTAAGTATGCCCGAAGTGGTATTATATGTAAAATTTCCTACTTGTAAATATCTTTTCCCCGGTGCTCCTTGGGAGTGCCTTGTCCTTGTAAATAGTTTTCGATAGTCCTTCAGGGTGCCTTGTTTCCTTTTTGATTTTTTTCTTGGTTTCTTTTGTTTTGTGTCTTATTTTCTGGGTTCCCGATGTGTTGCCCTCTTCTTCTAGATAGGTATTCTTTGCATGACATCTAGTCCCTAGAATGGCGCCTGGTGCATTTTGGTTAGTCCAGAATCTATTGTTAGCATGGTGGAATTTGTCCTCACTTAGGAGTTATTTTGTATGTATGGTAAAAGGTTATGGGTAATCTTCATCAGATTCATATCTTGAAAGTCTCGACATCAGTTAATAGAAAATCTAGGAAGAAAGTAATTGCATGGTCCTTGAGGGAAGATCGATTGAACTAGTTATTGGCCAAGTCAGAAAATCATAAAAATATCGTGGGTCCAGAGTGTCTCTACTATTCAAAAAATTGAAACGGATACTAAGGTGAAAGTACTGCCGTAAAAATTAGCTAAGCTTAAGGTTAACGGTGAAAGAAGTACCACCTTCCCATCTTGAAAAGAAAAGAAATAAAAATTAAAGAATAGAGAATTCTGGTATCTGGGGGATCGTTCAAGATAATGACATTTGTTCAATATATTCAGTGCCTCCTCTTTGTTTCTCCCAGAAGTCATCGACTTGATTTTCTTTCAAAGCACACATGTCACAGCTGACGAAAGACTGAAGGATTGAATCAATGATGAGTTAGATTTTCTTAGACACCTCATGCCTTGCAAGAAGAATACCCCAAGTAAAGGTAAGTTCTAGTTTTTCTAACTAGAGATTCTGTAGTTCTCAAATGCACTAAGGCATTTCTCCCAAAGAGTCACCATTTTTTATGCCCTGCATACCCATCCCTACATTTTGTTGACAAAATGTTGGGTCCCCCTTTTTGCTTTTGTTCTCCCTTAGCTTCTTTTTTTTTTCTTTTTTTTTCTCCGACCTTTGCCTCCATGGGGCTGATGTTGTGTTCCTTTTTGGTCTTCCTTGCTCTAGGGCCTAGTCCCGGAGTGTTTTTGTTTTGTGTGTGCCAGCTAGATTCTGGATTCTGGGATTCTCTGTCACCATATCCTCTTTTGTTAAAGGGTGTGGTTGCATGGGATCCATGGGCCCAGAGTCTGGAGGTTTTCCTTTCTCAAGATTTGTGGAAGGAAAGCGGGATGTTTTTATCATAAGGGAATAAATGGAGTTTCACCAGTCATTTTTACATTTACTATGAATAAATTACCCCAGAGTGACTCAAAGCGATCAAGGCAATTTTAACAATAGAAAAGTATGATTTGTTCAAAAGCTTGAACAATGCTTAATAGTGACTAAAAGTGGTGTGTTCATGGTGATTCAAAGCTGATCATTTTTAGAGCACCTCTCGTGCTTGTCCTCCTGCATCTCTCATTTCTTAGGTAGGCCCTTCTGGTTCTTCCTTATTTCTTTCTGGTTTTGTTTTCAGTTTTCTTTCCTTTTGTTTTCTCTATTTTCCGCTTTCATCCTTATTGTCACCTCCTGTTGGTGGGGTGGCTCTACTAGAGGGTTTTTCGCCCTTTGTGTAGTTGTAAAACAATGTAGTTCTTGTATATTCTATAAATTTTTATATTGTCATTAGTTTAGTTGTAAATTAGTTTTTTTTGGTCGGCCTGTAAATTGTCCTTCGGCCCTCTCTAGGTATTTGTAAATCATGTACATTCCTATATATTCCTACTTGTCTGGTGGCGAGCTCACCGTGCCCCTTCGCATGTAATCAAGTGTCAAGCTTGCCCACCTGGTGTCTATGAACTTGAACTTGGCACCTTGCCTGGTTGAGTTTGCAGGTTTTCTCTCTCTTTTGTCATCTCGGCTTTAATGGCGAGTTTAATTCCCCATGTGCGAGCATTCAAAACCGGCCCAAGTTGCATTCATTCTCTTGTGTGTTAAGATAGTTGTCACTATTACTACCATTACTCCCTTTATTGCATGACCACGTGACGCCCCATGTTAGCCTAGTACGACTAATTGTCGGTCATGTCAATAATAGTCAGTTTTCCAGACTTCAGGTACCAAGTTCCCCTTTGACCTTCATTCCATTCACTGTATGAGAAAGAATCCCAGGAACCCTTATGCATAGATCAGATTCAAAGTAAGTCATTTTGTTTAAAGTATATTTTTGGGGTTTGATACAAACTAACACTTTTTCAAGAGCAGATGCGAGGCGGTAATGAAATCTCTAGAATTTTGAATTCTATTACGTTTTATCTATATTGACGATTGTCTGGTATTTTAGGTTGTCGATAGATTCATAGTTCAATAATGTTTGAAGCATCTTCTCCACCCGGGAGCCTAAAAATCCCTACCACTTCAACCAGGGAAGCCATCAGGACCAAGGCCGAGAAGGCCTTAGAAAAGATTTGAGTGACCATGAAATATCTAAAGGAAGAAGCTATTCTGGGATCTAAGATAGATTCCAAATTATAAACGATCACTAACACAAGTGTCGGAGCATGGGCCAAACTGCAAGCTTTGGTAAAAATAATGTTCATCCAGTGCAAGGCCAAAGATCTAATAGAACTCAATGTGGCTGCCTCTGGAATCCTCAAAGTCACCTGCTTTCCCTGATTAGTGGATGCTTTGGAGCTTATTCTCACATTGGTGGAACACTGCAGCATAGCCATCCGAGCTTTCATGCTTTTTGCTCTTCTTCCCTCAGGCTACCCAATGCCCTTAGTGTCTATGGACGCTGCAACATTCACTTCGGGACTAGGGATCCCCAGTTTGCTAATGCTATTGTTATCACCCGGGCCCTGACATTAAAAAAATTTCAGAAGCTTCCACAAATTTCCTGGCATTACCTCAACTCCAACTGGCTCAAGACCTCGAGAAAATATCATAGAAAGATGAAGTTGGAGATCCCCCAAACAAAGTTTAAAGAAAGCATTCAAATGGCGATCATCGCCTTATGCAGGGTCTTTGGAGAATCCCGTGCCCAGGAATTTTTGGCATGGATGTATTACTTCATGTTCGGCATCGCCTCCGCCATAAAAAATTTTGATTAGGCAGCTATCATCGCCAATCACGTAGATTCCCAGCTTGTCAAGGTCACCTAGACCTCCAAATTTTACATGACTTCATATGTTTTTTGGTCACTAGCACAACAATGACCCATAACCAACGGTTTACTCACTATCGGCGTCCTTGGGACCAACCCAGGCTAGAATTCTCTATGGGACTATTTCCTACAAATATAATAAGAGGCTAGTTTCCCTAGTTTTTTCAAAGTAAATAATGGCTTCATTTACTACAACATTCTTACACCCACTCGGGATGCTGGCTACCAACTTTCAAAAGAAGCAATGACTCTGGTCAGTTCTTATGGCCACTACTACATCTAGTTTCTACAACACTCCTACATTCAGGTGACTGGCTTCTTTGAGAAACCTTACCTATTCCCCAAGCATTGTGGGGATAAGATCATTCTTTTGGAATATTTTTGTCAGATCCTAGAGCTTCATGCATTCTTTGGATTGAAGAAGGTCACCAACATTTCTTTCTCGATCATCTAAGGGAACTACACTTGCAGCCTTGCAGTGGCAAAGGAAGCCAATGGTGAATTAAATTGTCTGGGGCTGGTAGAATTTTACTTGGAGTGGAAGAATTTTGATCCAATGGATAAGATAGCTTTGGCACTACCCTAGGTGGTAGACCCTCACAAGCCTCACATGGAGGATTTTTGGGAAGACTGCCAAGATGATTTTGAAGTCTGGAATTGGCATTTTGTTAGAATGACACAAGGTATGATGAAGCATCTCAAGCTTCAAAGCTTTCCTAAGGACTTTTCAGATACTAAGTCCATAAAAGACCCGTAATACAAGGCTAAGGGAGTTGACAAGATGACTCTCCCTCTGGTAGATTGGGACACCTTAAAAAGCCCAGCAATTGAGGACATTACCCATTATGTTTTCGAACAAAGTCATGCTAATTTTTCAAATGTATGTCCAAAGAGTACTCACAGAATTGGACCATTTTTGTAGGGGTCCACTTCTAGAGAGATAACCTCCACGTAGGGCGGGGACAAAGGAAAGAGAAAAGTTGATACCCTAGCCTAGATTCCACCTGTAGTTTCAGTTCTTGTTGCAGAACAAGTGCACCTTAAGCTGGCGGTGTCCCGTCAAATGAAGGAACCAATAAGCACCCAACTTGGCATTCTAGTTTCTCTGGCATAACCTGCCCTCCCTTTTGGGTCCCCCTCACTTGCAAAACTTATGGTCTAGGAAACAGGGATAGGAGCAGAGGATGAATGTACAACCATTTTGGATGTCAGACCTCCATTTGTGACGAGGAGGAAGAAGAAAAAGACAAATGTCCTTACAACAAGGGCAGACACAGACCTTGGGATGCTTGACATCCCCTAGGTGGAGAACATTCCAGACTCCCCTGAACCAGAGAATCCCCTAGAGACCTCCCCTTCGCATGATGATTTTGACAACATCTTTGGGATGAATGAACTTGTGAATTTGCAGGGGGACATAGGAAAAGTGGTAGAAGAGATCTCCACACAAGAAGAGGAAGAAATCACCACTGAAGGGGAGATACTAGAAAAGGAAGTCACTACGGAACAAGAGGTTCAGGTGAAAAGAGAAAAGGAGAAAGAATAGGTGGACATCCCTGATGTTCAAGAGATCCCAGTCCTGGAGATCAAAATAGGAGAAATGAGGCAAGTACAGGGTGAGAAGCTAGCTTCAACTAAGGGAACTAGACCTTAGGGAGCAACCATAACCTTATCCGCCATGCTCCAGACACCTCCTCCCACCTAGGGTAGTGTAACATTTTGCAAGGTGATCCCTGTAATACTATAGTCAGATCGTGTTCGGGCACCTTCGCCACCTCTGGAAGACATGCCTCCAGAAGAGAATGTCTTGATAGAGGATGCCAAAGAACAACAATAGAAGTAGAAAAAAAAGTGGGAGAACCCTGAAGATATGAATGTTGATTCCACCAATGTTGTTAAGGATGGGAGCATTGAGGCAACAGATATTGATGCCACAAAGGTGGATGGTGCAGATAATCTTGGGAACAAAGAGAAAGAGTTTGAGGAGACTATAGATGTCGGGGATGAGCAAAAAAACCCTCGGGAAGACCCAAATAATTAGGCCTTAGAAGCAAGGTCAGCCCCGCCACCACAATGGTTGGTGGAGTCAAAGAAAAGGAAGGCCTCGGCGGTGTAAAAATCCCATCTCTCCCTGGCGAAGATGATTTCCCAAAGACAAGGCGTCCCCAAGCCAAAGAAATCCTGGACACTCTAATATTTTTGGAATTGTTCGAACAGAGATACAGTCACAGTTATTGCAACCCCTCCCCTAGACAAAGAGGAATAAATGGTAAGTGTTGTGGAATATGTAGTCATAGAGGTACCTCTGGGGAAGAGGGACAAGCAGGGTCAACTGGACTTGGTGAAAGAGGCTAGCCGGGCAATTGAGGCCCGATATGATAAAAAAGCCCAGAGACTAAAGTAAGAAAAGGAAAAGAGTACAAATCTCCTTAGGCTTCTAACAGAGCTAGCACATCTATTAGCTGAAATTCATCTGGAAGCTTCTACATCCAGAGCACCGCTTCCATAGGCTGAAGTTGACGCGTTGAGGAATATGAAAAAGAAAGCATAGGAAATCGATGATTGGGTAGCCAAGCAGGTAGGAGATGTCTGACATTTCCTAGTGACAACTCTTCTAGACCTGCATATGCCTGGATACATCTTGCACCATGCCAAAAATACCATTTCTATATGAGAGGGAGAAATCATGCAATATGAGGCATGGATGAGCGACCTAGGAGAGCTCATGAATCTCG
The DNA here is from genome assembly GCA_018584345.1 of Thuja plicata. Lineage (NCBI taxonomy): Eukaryota > Viridiplantae > Streptophyta > Pinopsida > Cupressales > Cupressaceae > Thuja > Thuja plicata. The sequence goes on along the minus strand of MU225971.1, from coordinate 2,769,781 downwards.
GAGAGGAACCTGTCATGGAGATGGGAATTTTGGGGGAGGATTATTTCAATTTTATCTAGGTCCAGTACTCTAGACTTGATCTCAAATTGGAGATTAGCAAGAAAATTGTAGGGGCCCTCAAGGACAAAGTCTCGGGAGTGGAGTATTCTTTGAATCTAGACAAGGCATTTGTTACAAGGGTTTTGGGAGTCAATCCCTTTAGTACAGATATGTTTACTCCAGTGGATCATATTGTGGGGAAGTTTGATGAACTGATGGAGTCACGATACCAATCCCTGGGAGATTTTGACAGAGAAAAAATGTCATGCTTATCCCGCATGATGCTCCAGGCCCATGATACAGCAAAGATGGCTGCAAAATTTAAAGGAAAAGCCTTAGATTTGGGTGAGCAAGTGGAGGTGGCAAACTACTGCCAATAATGCATCAATGGAATCGATGAAGAGGGAATTCCCTAGCTTTTGGAAGCTTTCAAAATATACAAGGAACAATAAATTTCTCTAAACTCTGGAGATTTTTACCAACAAGGTGCAAGTTTTGTAATTCTTTATTCTTTGAGTGCAAGCTCCTGGACTCTAGAATTCTGGGTCTGAATTTTTGTATTCTTTCACAGTGATCTATGTTCAGGTTCCCTAGAGTCGATCGGTCATTGTCAAGCAGTTAATAAGGGGTCAGCAGGTAGGTGATCCTGACAAGGCATGTCAGACGGAAGGATGGTTCTGACACATGATTCTCTCAAGGCGTCACTCCCGCATTTACTGCGTGGTGCATCAAAGATAGTGAGCCACATTTTTCATTGATGAGGCATGTAGCCTCAAATGCCAAGAAGATCAGATTTCCTCTATAAATACCTTGACACTCTTCTCTATGCTAATTATTCCAACTTCTCTTCTTGTTTTCTTCCTCTGTCTTGTCAGATCTCTGCTCTTTTCGAGGTGATTGCAAGTGGTGTAGGTAGTACCAGCCACCAGATAATGTATTTTATATGTTGAGTTTACAGTTAGATTAGGTTAGTTTTAGGGAAAGCTATGTGTATAAATAAGAAGTCTGACCTCATAAAAAGGGTCAGAGAAATTGATGATTTTGTAGTCCAACAAGTAATAACAAATAGCTTTTCATTTTCAATTGTCTCAGGAGCTCAATGCTCAGTAGTTCTTAGTAGTTAGATGCTCCCTTGGAGCCATGGATGTGTACACCAATGATGCTAGAAAGCTTTAAGTTAATGAAGAAGGAAGAAAAATTTATGGCGATGATGTTTTTGTTGTTCTGATCTTCGAGTTGGTGATATCTCTTTTGTGTTGTATGTTTCTAATATCCTTTTCTCAAATTTTTTCTTAGATTAATGATCTCATTTCCCCTTGATATTGAATATGTATGAATCACTAATTTTGTGTGCATTTAGTATTTAGTATAGTTATTAAATTCGAGCATGGTTGATATTTGAAATATATTGCACAACTATAAGTAGAAGTAATAAACTCTAACTCTGGTCTATCTTTTTCTATTTATTTGGTAAACTTAACATGCTTGCAGGAAACCTTGATCTATCACTAAAATCCCTGAAGAAGATAAGTAAAACAAGCTATCCCCCCAGAGAAATAGTCACTTTCCCAACTTAGCTTCCCCACACCATCGAGACCTAACACTTAGGTGCTTGAAGGCTCAGAGAATTTATTCTCTGGAAATCCTTTACAGGCAAAGTTGGCTGGTACCCCGGTACCTGGTGACAACTTATCACTGTTGGAAAAACCAGTCACAAAGTCCCATCTACAAATAGCATCTTCAATAGTTTTCTTTTCCTCATCAAATAACTTTGAGAAGTTAAAGTTATTGATATTACCTATCATACCAAGTTCTCTTATTGCATTAGCGACTTCAATTTCATTCTGAGGAACATTGAATTTTTTCTTTCCATACTTTCCCATATCAATGATTTCCTTCTCAAAATTAGTTCTTTCACTGTCTACTTCAATTTTATTCTTTTTCTTGCTAGGAGAGGCTTTTGATTGTCCTCTACTCTTTATATTTACATATGTCGTAGTATTTACAAGTTGAGATGCCTTAGGTGGCATAAGGTCAAAAGTTTTACCTTCATCACTCTTCTCCATACAAGACTCATCTACCAATGGTAGTTTGGGAATCCTAATCTAATTTCCTATTGAATTCCTTTTCCTTTTGGCATAATAATCAGGAATGTGCTTCTATTTCTAACTTTTGGAACTTCTACATTCACTTGTATTAAACTTTTCTTCCAAATGACTAATGATTTTATGTGCTTTCTTTTTAATTCTTGGATTTTTGAGTTGCAAAGTAATTCTTTCATATACCTCCTCAAAAGTACCATACCTATTGGATTATTTATTAACTGGTAGCTTTAATAAATCTTGAATATTCAAGGTCAACATATATTCATCAGTCTCATATCCTATCTCAGGTATCTGTGAAATTTTGGGATCAATTGCTTGAATCTAACAAGTATCAGTGTCAACTAGGAAACAAATTGTATCTCTATACTTCTTCATAATGTGTGGAGGTATCCTATACCTCTTGTGTATTATATCCTAAAAGTATTTGAAGTATCCCCATATTACATTATTTATTTTATCACCTAATTCACTTATGTATTCATTTATCTGATATAGGACATTCAAATTTACAGTTTGAATCTCTATAATTGATTAGCTCAGATAGCTCTCACAATCAATCTCAAAATGAAATCCCACTTTTCTCCTATAAATGCTCTTCAAAATGCAAGGTGAATAATGAATAGGTTTACCTCCAATTTATTTTCCCAAAAAGTTAACCAATGGCTAGATAAAGCATTAACTGTAGTTCACCGATATCACTTCCCAATTACAACTTCCAGCTGTTAATGTCAAAAGTAGCATTAACATATAACTTTTGCAAATGATCAAATTATTGATACATAATAATTTATCTCTATGAAATTCATCAATTATTTAACATCAATGCATCTCATTATGGAAATAGATATTATCTCTCATTATTATAAGGGATCAGTTAGATATGATAATAAAACTCAATCCCTACACAAAAATTACTTTCTTAGTTTGAGGATGAATCCCCTGAGAAAAAGGATGTAAGGCTACATGTCGATGTGTTGACATCTTCTTTACTTTCTTCTTTCTTCACCCAAACCTTTTTCATCTCATTCCTCACTTCTTCAACATTAATAGTCTTTTTTCCTTTTTCATTTTCATTGCTTGGTGACTGGTTTTTGTATCTACAATCTCTTGCAGGATGTCCAATATTATGACAATAGAAACATGTCATACCTGTTGTGCTCCAAGGTCCAGCATTACCTCTTGGATTTCTCAATCGGCAGTTCATAGAAACATGTCCATAATTTCCACAAACAATACATGAAAGATTCAATTTACCTTCCCTTCTTAGAACACTCACCAATTTGATAGGTGTTGTTGATCTGCAATGTTCTTTGTTGTGTCCAAACTTGTTGCATGAATAAAAGTAGCCATTGAAACTCCTCTCTGGTGATCTATTATGAGTTCTTGATCTACACTCACAAGCTTGATGACCATACTTATTACAATTATTGAAATAACCATTAAAATGAGTATTTCTTGGAATGTTCATCGGTTAGCTTCTACATACATTAGCACTGTGTCCAGGATTTCCATAGTTGTAGGAAGTGGGTTTAGTAACTTTCTTACCTTGTGGACTTGTGTATACTTTAGGAATCTTAGATTCTTGTTCAGCACCAGACTTGGATGATTCTCCTTTTTCAAATTTGGTCTCACTAGTAAATCCTAGACCATAAGTATCTCTAGGTCACCTTTGATTCTTCATTTTCTCATTGATATTCTCCATGATTTATTCATATTTCTTAAGTTTTTCATTTGTTCCTCTCTCCATCTTCAAGTCCTCTTTTAGTTGTTCATTCTCCTATCTTAGTGATTCATTTGCAGGACACATTTAGTAAGTTCTCATCACCGATGTCACTTAGTTGTTCATTCAGTGCATGGTTCTCATGTGTCAACCTTTGAAGTATAATATATTTTTATCTTATTATTTCTTCAACAGTCTTTTTTATAGTTTCAATAGTTCTTTTTGCATCTTCAGCAGCTCCCATGCTTTCAAGTACTTCACACATCCTTATAGCTTGACTTTCTTGTTCCCTTTTCATCATAGTTGCATGTTTAGTTAAGGTTTTTTTCTTTTCCATCAAATCTTCTATGCCTTCCTCAGCTTCTTCAGAGTTAAAACTTCCTTTAGATAATTCATCAATGTTGTTTAGACTGTCTCTTAGTTGTTTGAACAGTTCTTTCCCTTTTCCCACATCAGTATTAAGCTTGTTCTTTAGCTCTTCAATCATCTCATTAGCTATAGTCAACTGTCTTTTATACCTATAGCTTTTTATATCCACGTATCTACTCCCCAAGTTGTTAAACTTTTCCTGTAGAGAGTTTGAGCTATGATACTAATTGCTGGAAATATTAGGTACTGGGAGGGGGGGTGAATCAGGACTAATAAAACTTTCAGACTTCTACAAATTTACTTTTGAATAACAGCAAAAGAAACTTCCAAACTATGTAGCATGAAACTGTAAGTGTAAAGCAAAAGTACAGTGAATGGAATAATAACACATTCACACTCATAAAACTTATATTTTTATCATGGACACCCTTGGTCAGAGGGAAAAACCATGGCGAGGATGACACCCACAATTGTCTCACTACAGTAGAAAAGAGTTCTCTATTAGGAGCTTACAATATGTCACTTTATAGGTTACTCACCCTATTAGGAGTGACTGATACCTTTTTAGAAGTATCGAAAGTCCTATTATTGATTACCTTGTTATAGGATTTAATCCAACTATTAAAATGTTCACCTTGTTAAAGGATTTACAAGAAAAAGTCTTAATAGAGACTACCCAGTTAAGGGATTTTAGATTGTTGAAACTAATCTGAATACAAAAATAGAATTAACCTGTGAAATCCACTTTTGAATGCTAATTAGATCCTTCGATGCTCTTTTGTTCCTTTGAACTCTGTTTAGAATCTCCTCTTTAATCTAATCTACAATTTTTGTTTAAGATCTAACACTTCAACTTCCCTTTTTCAAAATCATCACATCTATATCAACTATATCAATAACTATCCTCATATAACCTTTCACCTTTGATTGGAACCCTAATTAGGGTTTATGTTTCCTTTCAAAATTGCTTTTTCAATTACAACCAACTCATAGAAACTTGAAATCCTTATCGCATCATCCATAATAAAATTCAATTTATTTTCTCCAATGTGAAATAGCTCTTCAATATTATTGGTCCAAATGTGCCTTCAATTCATGACCATATCTATACAGAACTACCAATAAATTGACTATTCACCTCTTGAAACAATATACTACATTTTTCATTATGTTTAGATTCGATGAATCTTGCACTGTCATAACCACTTTAGTCAATCATTCAAAATTGTTTCTTAACCTTTAACTTTTACCTATTCACTGAAATAACCAGTTGGTAGTATCTTCACTAATTTTCTTTACTGGTGTAACCTCAATGGCACGATCACTAATCTTAGTTCACCTGTTGCATCGGAACCTTCTAGTGTACCATAGTGTACTTGACTTCTTCAACCAATTTGACCTTCAACTGTTCACCTGTATGTTTGTTCACCTGTTCTACTTATCTTGTAGTTATCGATTGGTTAACTATATACTTGTTGGTAGATACTCACACAAATCTTACTTACCTATTGTAGACACCCTAAAATGGACATACTTGCAACCTTATATTAAAACCACTAATTTTCATCTATTAATCAATAGTTTTTTAATCGTTAATTAATTATCTATTTTCTTCTAAATTTATTCCCCAAATCATCTAATCATATCCCCAAAATTAATTAATTACTTACCTTAATTGATTAATTGTTATTAATTAATTAAATTCAATTTCCTAAAGTTTAAATTTAAATATTTAAGATTATTAATTAATTATTCTAATTAAATTAATTTCATTAAATTAATTTAATTTCATTCAATAATTCAATTATAAATCTAAAAAGAATTCAATTATCTCACATGTTGAATACTTTAATTACAAAAATGAATTAAATATTCAATTAAATCCTTTCTTTAGTTAAAAAAAGAGGACTCTTGATCAGATCTTTGATTGCATGAATTCCTCCAACCTCTTCAATTCAAAAAGGTAACTCCAAATTACCTCTTTAGTTCAAAAGGTAACTCATAATCAATTGTTCAGTTAACCAAACTTTATCTCCTCTCTCCAAGTTAAGGAGGTGTCGTTTAGTGATGGCTTCTCAAGTTCCCTTTGATCTCAACTGTTAATCCTCTAATCTCTAGTATTGATCTCAAATGTTCAAATCATTTTCCATATTCTATATAATCAACCCTTCACAACCATTTGAAGGATCCAGGATTTCAAGATTTTGTGCGCCCTTACTCTGCACGATTCTTGCTAGAGGAATTCAAAGCATTTTTGAGATCAAAATCAATATCATATTCTCGATGCTCCCAAGTCATACATGTTGCCGATACCAATACTGAGGAACACACCCAAAAAAATTTCATAAGGAGTAGAGAGAGACAATAGAAGATTCAAGCTTTGTTGGTTTGTATTCATTTTTATTCCTCCTTGATTGCTTGTCATTTTATTGTTTGTAGGTTTGTTCTTAGTAAGTGATTGATTTATTTCATTGCAAATTGGTGCTACTAACCCTCGCTATTGAGTGTACAAAATATAGCCTATACATTTTGGTAAACCTGACGTAAATAAAAAAACCCAAGAATACTTGAAGATGACAAACAAAACTTTCTGTCCTCGATTGTGCGACCGCAAATTTTCTTTTTTTGTTAATTTTTCAATATAATTATAATTTTGCAATCGCTGGTATTTTGCCACAATTGACGATAATTTGCTGCAATTGATTGGTTTAATGTTGCAATCGATTTGAGGGTTTCACAATCATTTTTGTCTTTTTAAAAATTCTTTGTTTCTTGTACTGTGCGCCAATTGACCGATCTATTGTGAAATTGATAGCATATTGCCGCAATTGAAATTACAGTGCCACAATTGACCGAACTGTGTTGCAATTGCTAGCATATTACTGCAACTGATAGTATTTTGCCACAATTGCCAGAACTTTATTGCATCTTACAAAATTTTACCGCAATTGCCAAAACTTTAACGCAATCAACAAGAATCATTTTGCAATTGCCTAAAATTCATTCTTCTCTCTTAAAATCTAACTTTTTCTTGGTTTTTGTGCAGAATCAAAACACCAAGGACAAAAAAATTTGGGAAACTATGAGTATTAAATCTTTTTATCAAGAATTTCTCAATTTCTTATGTTTTGATTGCAAGGTTTATTGGTACTAATTTGTCATTTCATCTTGTGGCATGGAAAAAGATCTAACAAAGAAACCTAAAATTCATTCACTTGTGTTTTTGGTGCTTAAAAAGAACATTGCATGCAAACATCTTGAACCTAACTTTTCCAATTTGGTGCTTAAAATTGACGTGGTGGTTAAAAATTGAACAAATACAAAAAAATCTTTCAATTTGGTGCATTAAAATCGAACAACCAAATCATCATCTACTTTGGGCTTTAAAATTGAACACTTGTGCTTGTATGGGTGATTATCTTAGTTCACACTTGAAATTTTGGTGTTTACTTGATTAACCTTGTGTCTTGGGTCATTGGTGCACTTGCAAAAATTTGTTAGATTAAAAACCTTTATACTTTTTATAAAGGCCTGTCTGGGGAATGCGCTACTTCCTCAGAGAATGAACTTAAACCGGTAATCCTTCTGATCAGTTTATAAACAAGACATGAGCCAAAGCTCCATTTTATATCTATCCAAGCTTGGACAAGGTGTGTTGATGATAGCTTGGATTGGGTGAATATCTCTAAGTAGCCAAAATGGTCAACTAGGCTCTTAAGTGAGTCTCACATGGACAAAGTGATTGGATAGACTCCACGGACCCTACTATAACCTTATTAAATAGAGACCTACACATTTCAACTCCAAAAAAATACCTTATTATAGTGCAAGGGGTTGCATAATTTCCCCCTAATATCCCCAACATATGTGCTCTAGGATAGTGTGGTAGTGAAAGAGATCTTCACTAGCATGGCAACAATATCTGGCAACAACAAAAACATGGGGCCTACATCATGGACCTTCGTGTCCTAGTAGTGTGATGATTATTGTGTGAGGTAAAAAACATCCAAGCATTGGGCCTATAATATTATATCTTGAAGCCAAATTTGACCTAGATTAATCTGTTTTTCCTTGTCTCAAAACCCGTGTTAGATTTACAAAACACATTTTCTTTGGTTCTTGTTATGTGGTCAGTTTCCAAAAATGCAAAACCAACATCAAAAAAAATGTCAAAATGAGTCCAACGTGTTCAAGTCTAGGATGTCAATAACAAACTTGTTCTGCAATCAGAACCCTTGTTCCATAAATCAATTTTTATCAAACAGATTCACCAAATTTGAGATATTATTTCAGACTGTCTCCTTTTGCCGATATTTCCCGCATCTTGCCACAGTTGACCAAGTTTTACTGCAATCAATCTATTTATTGATGTAGTTGACCATTTTATTGCTGCAATTGGTGATCATTTTATGCAGCTGACCTATCAATTTTCCACAATCGGTGGAATTTTTCCACACTTGACCAAGAGATTTTAACATCTCTTTTTACCTAAAAACCTTGGAAAGATTCCCCTTTTGTGTGAAATATCAGTGTCTACATCCTAGGAAAGAGAGAAAAATATTGTGTGAAACTCTAAAAATTAAAGATCATTCCTCTTTGATAACATGACTATTGTTTAAACATTGTTAGTTCAAATTTTCAGACTAGATTATCTTCATCCCGTTATCTCAAAATTCATCAATCTATATCAGCGACTTTGTCTTATTTAAGGAAATAGTCAAGATCCGTATCTTACATCACCAAAGTCTTTGAGATGAAGAGAAGTCAAAATATGTCGCTAGAATTACCCTTGTCGAACATAACTTAGACTCTCCTAGAAAGGCTATCCTTTTTCTTTTTTTTCTTTATATGACTTTTTTTAGTCAAAAAATATGTATAACACTATGTCTCTCACACACTATGGAGGACCTTACACTAGATCTAAGGCTAGAACACAACCTGATGAGTCCTATATTAATTAACCAATTTCCCCATGGGAAAAAGTGTGAGAGGATGACCCTTTAAGAAATACTAGTCCTTCTCTTTACATTGAAAATCCCCATAGACCAACAATGTTCCAAGATTTCATAGAGGAGGAGCTCAAATACATAGAGAAAGGTTCCTATTCTTCACAAGTAGTTGATGTTGTTGTAGAGAGAAATCTCAAAAGATTTCTAGCCTTGTTGATTAAGAAGGGAGTTAAACTCCCCGTTGAATTTAATGTGTCAACAATATGGCCTGAGAACCCTCTAGCAGGTCAAAACACAACTCAACCCTCTGAAACAAAACCAGTGATATCCCAAATTTTTCCATCATCGATGACAACAACATTAGTGCAAACTTTGTCAAACCAAACTAGATATGAGAATCAAGTTAGAACATCGTCCACACAAACCATGAAAAGCTCCCAACTAAGTGCACCCTTGGTCACTATTGTCCTCAAGCATCGGCTTCATGGAATTTAACATCAAGCACTCATGCTGTATCATCAATTCCACAAACAAGCAACAACCCATTTGCGACTATTCTAATACTACATTCCATCCCTGCTAGACTTGGGCTCAATACATCACTCCCATAGGGATCAATCTCTGTGGGTCCAAAATTTAGTCAACGTCCACCCAAGGCTATACCTTTGTTCCTACAAGGATCACAACAACCACCACCACCCCAACAACAACAACAACCCTAACAATGACAACAAAAACATCAATCTTGGACCAACAAAATGCCCTAGTATGAGAATCACATATTGGGGAACCAATATAAAGTCCCAAGGAGTAGATCATATGTCCCAACTCAAGGAACATAGAGGCAAAGCCTTATATCTAACATAACATAGAAATTCAATGTCACAAATGTTCCTTAATCTTAGACAGACATGTTGATAGAACAAGTGAAAAGTCTATGAACCCAAATAATGGACATGAAAAATCAGGGGCAAACCAAGTCCTACACAGCAGAGGATTTATACCCATACCCCTTTGATCACTCATTTTGCATGTCTCCATTTCCCACTCACTTCTTGGTACTCAAATTCAGAAAATACAGAGGTAGTACCAACCCTGTAGAGCACATCAGAGAGTTCTTTGCTAGATGCATTGAGGTTTCACATGAAGAAACATACCTAACGTGAATTTTTACATAGATTTTAGAAAGACCAGAAATGGAATGGTTCTCACACCTACCCCATGGCATTCAGTCTTGGGGAGAATTGGCCAAGAAATTCATTTCTCACTTCCATCATAACATCGAACACAAGGTCAACATCAAGGACCTCTGCGACATTAAACAAAGGGATGGAGAATCCTTTGCAAAATTCTTACAAAGGTGGAGGAACACTACAAACCAAAAAATGTATTACATGCCCGATCAAGACCTCATAGTCATGTTCATTGATAATTTGATCCCAGATATGTCATTTTCCATAGAGTTGCAGCTCGCTCCTAACTTCAAGAAACTCATCAAACAAGGAGTTTGTTGTGAGAAAAACCTGGTCAAGAGAGGTATCCTTGCAGACCCTACCCAGAAAAAAATGAAAAAAATGAAAAGAATAAAGACAAATTGTGGAACAAGAACAAGAATGTCACCAATGATGGTGTTATTGATGTAAAGACAGTCAACTATACTCAACCCAAGGTTTCACTACAAGGAGCACCTATGACAAATTAGAAACCCATGGTGAACACTCAGCAAGTGAGTACTCAAAATCAAACACCCACTATGAAAGCAACAACTGTGTCCAACAACCAACCCAATGCACAATGCCCACAAAGGTTTTCATTTCCTAAATGAGACTATACACTATTAGGGGAGTCGATAGAGTCATCCTTAAAAAAATTGATTCAAACCAATACTAGCACTCTACCCAAAATTCAAGAATATGAACATGGTGTTGTAAAACCCAAGTGTTGGAATGATAATGACTTTTGTGAATATCATTGGGTAAAAGGACACAAGACACCCAACTACTACCATTTTAAAAATGCCATTCAAGATATGATCAACACAAGGGTTATCGATCCCACAAATGCCCAATCCAAGGGTACAACTGGTCACGCAATCTTCAATGATAAATTATTTGATCATAACAAAGAGAAATCCTTAGGGTATGGTGGATAGTCTACACAAATAAATTACACCTATGCTAACACTAATAAAACTATCAATTGCATCAATCCTTCAGATAGCCATGTGGCTACAATTAATTTCAAAGATCCAAATGCCAAATACGTTATCACCACACACCATTCCAAAGTATTCTTACAAGGAGTTCCTTCCACTACAACTACACCAGCTAATCCTCCAACCACCTCTGATCAACAAACCAGTCTTGTGGATCAGCTAAAGTGCACACCTACCCAGATATCTATGTTCGACCTTTTGCATATATCCCTGCAGCATAAGAAATCTTTGGATCAAGCCCTTCAAAATGTAGTTGTCCCATGGGACATAACTCCAAAGATTTTCCAAAACAAGGTGAATTACATCGCTTCCAAGAAGCACGCTACCTTTATAGACCATGATGTGCCACAACACAAGCCTTTGCATAATCATCCCATGCATCTTCTTATCCAAGTTTACAAACAAAAAATCCAAAGGGTCCTCATTGATGGTGGATTCGGGTTAAACATATGTACTTTGAACATAATAAAAACCTTAGGATATTCCAAATTAAACATTGATTTCATAAGGAGAATAAATATTAGGGCATATGACAAGGATAAATATCTTCAAAAGGTATCCTCATACTACCAATCAAGATAGGCCTAGTCATAAAGAACATGCCATTTCAAATCCTAGACGTAGGTTTAGGATATAATATGTTACTAGGAAGGTCATGGATCCATGAGATGCAAGTTGTCCCCTCTTCTTATCACCAATGCATCAAGTTCCCATACCAAGGGCATAGATAATCATTGAAGGAGACCCAAACCTATTACATTACTACAACACCATTAGGAAAAGTACCAACAATCAAGTACCTTCAAATCAGGAGGCAAGCAGTCCTTCTTCCTCAAATTCTATTCCCAAAGATATAACAAGAAGGGCATGGAAGATATCAATTAAAAAAAAGGATGTGGTGAGTATAGCTATGAGGAAGCTTTTATCATCTCTAATATGCCTCAAAGTCCAAGGTCATATGACATGCCTCAACTAGTAACAACAACTGAAACTCCGGAACCAGTTCTATTTAGATGTCCACCAACCACGTTTATCAAATGGAGGGACCTAGTGGAAGAGAACCCTTTCGATATGGATATAAATAGGTGGTTGTATCAAGACCCACAAGATACACTTCAAGCACACATACTCATGTCAAAATAGGGAGTCAGCTTCACTATGCTACAAATGTTTCAGTATGATGGTACGACTGGTCTAGTGGCAAGACAAGAAGGCTTAATGGAACTATCTTTACTGCCAACCCAGAGAAACAAAAGAGGGTTAGGCTACGGACAAAATAGAACCATTAATACAATTTGATACATACCTATAGACCAAGATAAGATTACAAAATTACATTGGGGGCAAAGCCCAGAACATGCCCAGATCAACAATATACTACAATGGTTATTTCTATCAGAAGTGGAAACCTTTTATTCCCGATTGAACCTTAACCAAACTATCAAGGATGAAGAGGAAAGTGAGACATATAATGAGCATTCTAGCATGACTAATTCCCAAAAGTATGAGTGGATATCCCTCCACAATTTTGAACCAACCATCACAGACTATTCCCCTTGGTCAATCAACACTATACACCTTGAAGATATGTTTGACAAAATGACCATAGAATACTAGCCATGTATCAATAAACATATTGATAAAAATTCCTTAAGTGGTGCATCCACATCACATTCTAAATTTTTCAGAACTATCATTGGAGTCCTGTTTACCAAGCAGAGTCATCCCCCCATGAGGACATTTGTCTAGTACACCTTGAACTAATAGAATGGGATCAACAAGGACAACCTGGCATAGATCTCTTTGAGAATGATAAATTCATTGCAAATGTCATGGGACTTAGAGAGGGCATTCCATTAGGGGACTACAAAGGAGGTTTCTCTATTGACCTTGACAGATCAGCCTATTTTGGGGAGGAAGCTCCTCTTTCCAGCAAAAAATAAAAAGAAAAATAATAAAAGAACCATAAAAATAAGAAACAAACAATAAAATATGTATCTTCTGGTGAAAACCTCTCTGGGGAACCAAAGGATGGAAAGCTAGAACTCCTCCCGTTTATAGAGGAAAAGTCAGTGTTACTTGCTGAGGAAATAGAATAAGTCAACATAGGTGATGAAAAGAACCCCAAAAATATCTATTTGGAAAAAATCACTTACATCAAAAGAAAGAGAATGATTCATTAGATTCTTCAAGGAAAGGAAAATAAATTTGGCATGGTCTTCCTTAGACATGTTAGGTCTAGAGCTAGCGCTAGTGTTACATCATCTACCGTTGTTACCAAATGCAAAACATGTCAAGCAAAAATTGAGAAAGATGCATCTGCATGTCGCTTTACTTGTCAAATAAGAGTTGAAGAAAATCTTAGATGCAGGCTTCATACAACCAATTTCATATGTATATTAGATATCTAATCTGGTACCAGTAACCAAACATAATGGCTAGATATGCATATGCATAGATTTCAGAAATCTAAACAAAGCTTGTCCCAAGGACGATTCTCCTCTACTGAATATTGACGTGATAGTTGATCTAACAACAGAACATCAAATTCTATCACTCGTGGATGGTTTCTCAGGATATATCCAAATTAGGATTGCACCAGAGGACCAACACAATACCAAATTCACATGTGCCTAGGGCACTTACTGCTGGAATGTAATTCCATTTGGCCTTAAAAATGCAGGAGCAACATATCAACAGGCAATGACCACGATCTTCCATTATCTAATTCATAAAACAATGGAAGACTATGTCAATGACATACTAGCCAAATCAATGCTAAGGGAGACTCACCTACAAGTGTTGGGACTAATATTTGATCGAATGTAGGAATACAAGGTCAGACTAAATCCAAAGAAGTGTGCATTCAGGGTTATCGTTGAAAATCTTGTGGGATTCATCATGTCACATAGAGGCATCAAAGTAGACCCATAAAATCTCAAGGCCATCCTTGACATGCCACCACCAACCAATCTAAGGAAACTAAGTGGTCTACAAGGAAAAATTCAATCTATAAGGTGATTCTTCACCTAACTAGTAGACAAGTGTCACCCATTCCAATATCTACTGCATAAAGATGTGACCTTTATATGGACAACACAATGCAAGAAAGAATTTCAAACATTAAAGGATTATCTATTGAAGTCTCCCATATTGGTGCCACCCATTCAAGGCAGCCCACTACTTTTTTGTATCTTGGCAACTAAGTCAGCACTAGGAGTTCTCTTGGCACAACATGATGACCAAGGAAAGGAAAGAGTTGTTTACTACCTCAGTAGAACTTTGGTGGGCTATGAGCTAAATTACTCACCAAGTGAAAATTCATGCTTGACAGTAGTCTTTTCTTCCCAGAAGTTGAGACATTACATGTTGATCCATCAAACAAAGTTAATAGAACACATTGATCCATTGAGGTACTTATTAATTAAAGCAACACTAACAAGATGACTCACCAAATGGTTGATGATCTTAAGTGAATTTGACTTAGAGTAGGTGGACCAAAAATCTATCAAAGGGCAAGTAATTGTAGAACAAGTAGCAGAGGAACCATACAAGATCATCAGCCTATAGTTTTCAACTTTCCAGATGAGTCTATTCTCATAGTACAACTAGCAATAGACATTTGGAAAATATAATTTGATGGGTCATACACAAACCATGTTGTAGGAGCAGGGATAGTTCTCATTACTACAAATATTGATGCCATCCCTAAGTATTTTCGACTCAGCTTTCCATGCACAAACAATATAGTTGAGTGTGAAGCTCTAGTCATCGGATTTAAGATAGCTATACAATGGAGGATCAAGAACCTAAAAGTATATGGGGATTCACAATTGGTGATCAGCCAAGTAAACAAGGACTACATGAAAAAAGATGAGAAACTGATCCCATATAGAGATTTGATGGACAACCTGCGGACTTCATTCCATTTTATTATATTTGATCAGGTAACAAGAGTTCAAAACAAAGTAGTGAATGAGATGGATACTATAGCATCCTTGATCGACATTCCATGCAACAAGACTAGATTCCAATTTATGGTAGAGAAATTAATGATACTAGCACATCAAGCACCAATTATAGAGTTAGTTTGTGTCCTTATTGGTCCTGATTCCCTTGGTATCATGACGTATACAATTACCTCCAAAACAATATCCTACCTCCCAACTTGTCTAGGAACCAGAATAACTCCCTCATCTGCCAAGTCCTAGGTACACCCTTCTCGCTAGTACTCTATATAGAAGAAGTCTAGATGGAATGCTTTTATGATGTCTCACTTCCACCGAATCATAGAAATCCTTGTATGAGATACATGAAGGAAATTTTTGGGTAGTTTGGAAAATATCATTAGAATGGGATACTACTAGCCCGTAGTAGAGAAAAATGCCAAAAAATATGTTCAAAGTTGTTGGCAATGTCAAATTCATGAGGACCTCATCCATGCACCAACCCATGAACTCAATCCCATCACTTCACTATGGCAATTTTCTAAATGGGAATTTGACCCAGTGGGTAATATTACACCAACCTCGTCTAATGGACACAAGTACATCATTATAGCAATGAAGTACTTTAGTAAATGGGTGGAAGTTGAACCGCCTCACAATAGGTGCTTAGTAATCATGCCCAAAGCCTCTCTTAGGAATAGTTTATTCAATCTAAGGATCACTTCTTCCACCATGAGGTGCATTTATTTTTTCAACCTAGGGATATATACTTGAAATGGTATGCCACAGTATGTGCACTAAGTTCCTTAAGGAGCCATTCTACCTATGTTGCAAGAAAGTAAAATACATGAAAGGAATCTATACTAGGGCTGCATGAAGGGAAACACACTTAGTCCTTACTAAAATGAATGCTACAACTTGCAAACTCTACTTAGATCTATTCTTTCAACCTAGAGCATTCACTATAGCTATCCTTGCAGGTGTTGTAGGAACATTCACAAAGTACAATATTGCAGGAAGAAACTGTAATCTTATATCTAGAATACTGGAAATGCAAAAAGTAAATCTATTCTACTTCTACTCTAATCCACCTACCAAGTGGGCCCCCTTGGTTATCTTTTGCTAATCTATGAACACAAAATATGAACCAAGAGTTATTTCATTATCTTTCAAAACTGATTACATGAGAATAAGACATGAAACTAAAAATGAACATGTTGTGCAAGATACAATCGAAACATTGTATTCCTTTCAAAAAATCCAAGCTTCCAAACAAACAGTCTCCTCCCTATAAATAGAGGATTGACTTCTTTATTCTAAAATAGAAAAGGAACTAACTAACTAAAACTACACCAAAGAAAGAGAACAGGAAGCGTAATGGCCCAAGACGTGCACAATGAAGTCTGGGCGATCAAGTCAACATGTTGGTAATACAGAGGGAATATAGCAGAGCTACATTTACACATCTCTAAAATAGTGGTTCCTTATTTGTGGTAGTCATGTCTTATGATGCCATGATGGCTTATCCACTCAAGGCTGGTCTTTACGTCCTCCTTCAATGATGTCGACCACTCCCAGCGACTACTACTTCCTGGTAAGATTAGTTAATATGCAAAAGATATTCATGCAAGTAGCTTATCAAATTAATCCAAATGTTAGAACACACATTCTGATTATTATATGAAATACTACAACCTATATATAATATTGGCGTAATATGACATATCTATTTCACCCATGGCTTAATATTTCTTTCTGTAGTTAACAAAAGTTCAACTGACTAAAAGTTCACAATTGTTCTGATAATACTTGAAAATAGAGTGCAAGGATTAATATAATAAAGACAGTAAAACATGCTCATCATTTGCCTCTTGGCAAGCTTAATGCTTGTCCTCAAGCAATACATCTTCTGGTAATTGCTCTGAAATCTCCAACCATTGTTCTTCCTCTCCTTTGGCTTTTAAAGGTGTAATAGAACCCTCTTGTTCTCTCCCAGACATCCATTCTGTGATCTTTTTGAACTCGGTCTAGTCTATCAGTGTTGATGTCATACAGGGGCCAGAGGAGCATCGGTGGCTGCATGGTGAGTGGACACCAAAGTTCCTGTCTAGTTTGGCATCCCAGCTCTATGTATTTTGGTTCTCTCTGGATAGCTGCTTGGAGGTTGATAGGACTATGTGGTTCTGATCTCTTCAATATCTCAGATAACCTACCCCATCTACTTCTAGCTCCAGCTAGGGCTCTCTAAAAGACAAAGTAAGATAAACCATCATACTCTGCATAAATCTCTATTCTAATCCTGAAAATTTTGTTCCTTGTTTCTTCCTTAATTTTTCCATAAGTCAAATTGAGCCAATCTCTAAAGAGTGTAGCTGGCTTGCTGCTCTCTTCTCTTAATGGTAATGGCTCTATTTTCTCCTGTTCCCTATAATTTTCCAACTGTCTATCATAGTTGGCTTCATTGTGCATTAGGGACATCAATGCCCTTAGGTGGATATCCCCTATGTAGAGTAGAGGATTCCACTTAGTCTCAGTTGGGATAATGAAGTTATGCATGTATAGTTCACAAAGTAGATTTTGTTGTCATGAGGGAAGAGTCTGATAAAGACCATAAAATTCTTGGGCTGACTTGAAATCAGAATCAATATCTTTGATTTTCATCATTAGCTAGAACAAGAGGAACTATTCTTTTAAATAGATGGTATAGACCCTAGGAGGTGGCCTACACACAATGATCTGATCAGCCAATTTGAGGGCGTGATCCATTTTCTATTTTTGTTTTGCCAGTTGTTCTTTCAATTCTGAAATTTCTTCCTCTTTCTCTATTATGACCTTCTTTATTTTGTTCTTTTCTTATCTCCATAGAGTTGTTGTTAATACATACTTATTATGCAATCCAAAGAGAAGCGTTTGCAATGTGATCGGGCTACAATCTTCTGCCTAATTTCTTTGCCTCCTCTATTCCTTCTAAGACTGCTCTAAGAAACTTACTAACCAAGTTATTTTGTAGGGCACTAAGGTAGTTTCTGAATAGGATGACTGATGAATTACTGAGGCACTCTCCTCATTAATGACTGGAATATCCTAATGGATTTTCTAGAAACTATTTTTAAAAACACCATGTTCAGCTTCATAAGTTTATGTGGAGTGTGGAGGAAAGTCTTTAACTGCAAACTGATTTGGGGAATTGTCTGGAATTATTTGCACATTGGGTTATTCATCAAATTGCAAAGGAGAAGCAGGTTGGCTTATGGAGGATGCCCTAGGGAGTTGTCCTCTCATTCTAGGACTCCTTCGCATAGGGGTCTCTGTAATTTCTATAGCCTTTTCTTTAGTAGTCTTCTTCAGCTTCTTTGCTACAAGAGTAGCTGCTGCAGGAACCGGCTTCCTTTTCTTCCCCTTTGAAGAAGTAGGGATTTATGGTTTGGCTGTAGGAACTGAAGGTTATTCCTCTAATTTTTGTTTTCTTTTGGTTCAGGAAGAAGTAATTACATTTCTATCATGAGCAGGTAAGGGCACATTTCCTTGAGGATTTACGATTTCTTCCCCTTGGGTATCTTTTTCAACAGCTGGGTCAGTTGGTATTACATTATCATGACCAATTTTCTCATTAGGGTTGACCTGTGGTTGTAGGGTTTTTTGCTGGACAAACTGTTACCATGACATGGCAGAGGCATCCCTAAGAGATGTTTCTATTAATAGTTAAATAGGGCATGGTGGGTAATAGAATTTGCATTCCCTTTTTGGGTCTCTTCAGCACTAATGCATAGCATGTTATATAAAAAATTTGGAACATTTACTACTAGATTATGCCTCACATAACTCTGTAATTTGAAATGATGTGCGTGTAAATTGGAAAATCTCCCTTCACATGTGAAATACTTGATAACATGCATGGCCAACTCATTATACGGTGGAGTAGACATTCTCTTGCAACCCCGTTTGGTAATCTCCAAAGGAGGATCACCTGGTAGGGTGAACTGAGCCCTTGCTGATCTAGCATCATGAACATTAGGGTAATGTTCTCCAACCATCTGTAATCTAGTAACTTTTTCAATCTACTCCTCTATCATGACTACTATTAATCCCCACATAGTTGCCTGACCTTCTTCAAATGTACTCATAAATTCCACTACTAGGTCCTCATCAAATTCTATTAACCTTAGGAAATACCCTAACCAACCACATGCATTGAATCTTCTGACCACTTCAACATCTGAGAGTAACACACCATGTGCTACCAGCTCATGTCTCTGTAATTGGCCTCCCATCTATGCTTTGCTAATTTCAATATGTCTTCTCAGTAGTAGGTAGATGCCTTATTCCTTATTTGAATTTTAGACTACCCGTATTTTAACAAAGGACTATGAGTTTTCTCTTGAATTTCTCTGTTTTTCTTGGCATGAACAATGGTGATGAATTAAAACAGGAGAAATTATAATCTTTATTGCGGGTTGTCACTTGAATTAATTATAAGTCACATCAAGTCTGACAATCATGGAGGATTTGGGAATAAAAGTATGATAGTTGTGGAATATAACACTTAGAACTTTAATGAGACAAGGCTAAGTACAGATTTGAGGTGACATAAAATCTTTCAGGCATAAATAGAAATGGCAGTTTGGAATTAATACACTTCCCTCCCCCTACTTAACATTGACAAGTGTCCACACTTGGCAGACGTGGCACAAGGGATGGAACTAGTGTAATGTCGTAATGATTTATGTATTGCAGTACTAGATACAATCATCAAAATCTATGCACTAAAAATGGAAAAAAAATTGAAAAGCACGTACCTGTCTTTCAATCTTTGCACATGCCAGAAAAGGTGGCAAAAGTGGCTGCGGCTTACGTCAGCATACCCGGCTTCTTATTGGAAGCTTTTAAAGGAAAAATGATGATGATGATGTGGAAGGTGGGTGGGTTGTAGATTAAAGAAATGAGATGAGTTAGAAAGAAGAAATAGAAAGTGAATGGAGGAATGTACTTCTTGTAAACACAAAGCATTTATTATGGACATGCTTGATGAATTTTTACTGAAGAGCTATAGGAAGAAGGTTCACACCCTCTACTACAGGAAGTGTTACCTGTTGCTCATTTAATTTTTGTTGTTTGAATTTCTACAGGAAGTATTCTTTTGTTTGGGGTTGGTGATACAACTTTAGCCGATGTCCATTGACTAGTAGCTTGAAGTGTACCAGATCAATTGTGGTCAACTGGATGGCTCCATTGGTGAAAACATGGCTTATTTCATATGGCCCCAACCATCTTGTCTACAACTTGCCTGGTATTTCTTTGAATCTTGATTCGTACAGCAATGCCCAGTCTCCAACTTGAAATTGTTTTCTCTTGATATGCGAGTCATGCCATTTCTTCCTTTGTTTCTGGACTAGTTCAGTTCTTTGTAGTGCAGATTTATGCATTTCATCTAGGGAATTGAGATGCAATAATCATTCCTTCTGTGCTGCAGGAAGATCCATATTTAACTACAGTGTTGTCCTCACTGTATTGTGTTCAAATTCAACTGGAAGCATAGCTATTTTTCTATACAATAGTTCAAATGGAGTGAATCCTTTAGTGGTCTTCCAAGTTGTGCTATACACCTAGACGACTTCTGATAGTTGCATGTTCCAGTCCCGATGATGTAGATGAACTATCTTTGTTAAGATGGCTTCTATTTCCCGATTTGTAACTTCAGCCTGTCCATTGGCTTGAGGGTGATAAGGGTTGGACTTCCTATGTCTGATATTGTACTCTTTCATGAGCTCTGTTATTAAATTGGAAGTGAATTGGGCACCTTGGTCAATTACAAGTTCTCTCGGTACTCCATATCTTGTGAAAATCTCATCATTCAAAAATTATGCAACTTTATGGTCTCGGGCATGTTTGATAGCTTTTACTTCGACCCATTTGGTCAAATAATCAGTGCACACCAGGATGTAAGACTTCCCATTGGATGGAGGGTCTATTGGACCAATGAAGTCCATACCCCATTTGTCAAATGGAGTGACCACCACTTGTGGATTTAATGGAATTTTATCAAACTTAGTCGGTCAGCCCATTCTTTGACATTTGTCACATTTTCTTGTATAATTGGCTGCATCCTTGTGAAGTGTAGGCCAATAATATTTGGTTGTTATAATCTTTTGGGCTGTTCTTTTTGCTGCAAAGTGTCCCCCCACATGGTTCATTATGACAGGCATGGAGAATGTCATATGTCTCATCTTCTCTCACACATCTACACATTACTTGATCAAGTCCAGTGTAAAACAATATGTTATCAATCCAAGAGAAATTAAAAAATTTCTCAACCAGTAGTCTTCTTTCTTTGTAAGAAAAATGTGTTGGAACTTTGTTAGCTGCAAGGTAATTAGCTATTTCAGCATACCATAGACTTTGGACAGCAATATGAAACAAATGCTCATCTGAAAATGCATCATCTATCATAGTAGTATCTTGTTCTATATGGTGGATTCTTGATAGATAATTAGCTACTTCTTTTGCCTTGCTAGGCTTGTCAACTATAGTAATGTCAAATTCATGCAAAAGAAGAAGCCATCTTTCTAACCTGCCTATGATAGCAGGTTTGTTCATGAGATATTTTATTGCTACATGGTCAGTATGAACAAAATTAGGATAGCTAGTTATGTAATGACAAAATTTGTTCAAGGAATATGCTACTGCTAGTAATTCTTTCTCTGTCACTGTGTAGTTTAACTCTGGTCCATGGAGGCTTTTGCTAATGTAGTAAATTTCATTTTCCAAGTTACTAGACTTTTGTCCTAGGAAAGAACCTATTGTGTAGTATGAAGCATTTGTATGAATGTGAAATGGAAAAGTCCAATCAGGACCCCTAAGTATGGGTGCAGTGGTTAACAGTTTCTGAAGCTGCAGGAAGGATTCATCACATTCTTTTGTCTAGTTAAATTTAGCCTCTTTAGTAAGAAAAGTATACAGAGGACTAGATATTTGACTAAAATTTTGGATAAACCTTCTATAGTAGCCATCATGTCCTAGGAAATACCTAACATCTTTCTGCTTTATAGGAATAGGAAATTTTAGAATTACCTCTATTTTCGCAGGATCTACCTAGATTCCAGCTTCAGATATAAAATGTCCCAGCACTATGCCTTCTTACATCATCATGAAACATTTGTCACTATTGAGAGACAAATTATGATCATGAAATCTAATTAGCACTCTTTCCAAATTCTTTAGGGCTTCCTCAAAGGTGACTCAAAATGTAGTAAAGTCATCCATATATATCTCCATACAATCATGTGATATATCAGCAAAAATGTTGATTACAACTCTCTAGAAAGTAGTTGCTACATTACATAGGCCAAATGGTAATACAAAATAGGCATATGTACCCCAGGGGCATGTGAATGTAGTCTTCTCCTAATCTTCTGGAGAAATGTTGATCTGGTTGTAACCACTGTATCCATCTAGAAAAGAGAAATATTTCTTACCAGCTAGAGTGTCCAGGACTTGATCAATAAAGGGTAAAGGAAAATGATCCTTCTTTGTGGAATTATTCAAATCTTTTTAATCCACACATATTCTCCATTTCCCCCCTTTATTAGGTACAATGAATAATGGTGATACCCACTTGCTATCAGAGATTGGATAGATGAAACTAGCATCTAGTATTTTTGTAATTCACTTTTGACTATCTCTCTCAATGCTGGATTTATCCTTCTTTGAGGCTGGCGTAGTGGTAAGATGCCATCATTAATGTAGATCCTATGGGTAAAGAGCTTGGGTTTGAGTCCTAGCATGTCTCCATAATTCCAAGAAAAGGTTTTCTCATGCTTACACAAGAATTTAGTTAACAATTCCATTTGTTGAGGTGACAACTTGTTGTTTACATGGAGATTATGACCAGGGGAAATTTCCATAGTAGTTGTTAGCTCTACCATTAACATCTCAGGTACTGGGTTTGTAGCTATTTCACATGGTAACAATTGGCTAATTATTTTAGGGCTTGCTGGAAAGACACAATCTTCGTAGGTACATAGCTGCAGAATAACACTTTCAAAAACATCTTTTGCTGCTATACACTCATTGGTAAGAATACTCTGTATTACATCATCTTCCTTTTGCATTTTTAGAAAATACTGTCTATGCATTATCATAAGCTGAGCAACATAATTGACCTCTTCTTCCTCATCTCCTAGTTCTAGCCAAATGGGATCCTTCAAATCTGGCTGAGGCTGGGCAGCAGGATAGAGTACTATTTTCTTTATTGCCTGGCCATTCAAAATTGTCATACTTCCTGATCTGCAACTAATTTTTGCATCAGTGGTGGCTAACCAAGGTCTCCCCAGGATGACTGGATAGCCAAAATTTTTTACTTTTGGTGATAAGATGAGAAAATCAGTAGGGTATTCCCATGAGTCTAGGGTAACTACCACATCTTTTACAAGACCATCTAGAGTGATTGTTGAACTATCAGCAAGTTGTAATATTGTTGGTGTTGTTCTTAAGCCTTCTATACTTAGTCTATGCATTGTATCTTTGGTCATCACATTAATGGCTGCCCATAAATCAACTAAAGCATTTTTAACATATTGTCCATTAATTATCAAGTAAACTACTGGACTTCTAGGGTCTGAAAACTTGGGTATAATTACCTTCCCCAACATGATATCTGCAAGTTTCCCTATGACATGAACTTTTTGAGGGTCTTTCTTCTTCCTCCCAGGATTTTTAAGGCATGCATCCTTAATTAATTTCCCATAGATAGGAATGTCTTTGATAGCTTGAAATAGAGGTATTTGGATGTGCATATTGTTTAGCTACTCAAGAATATCAAAAGACATTTCCTCTTGGGATATAGGTTTTTCTATTGTGAGCCTCTGTGGAAAAGGAGGTTCAACAAAGGTTTCATCATTAGTTTTGCTAGATTTTTGAGTTGATTAGGTGGTATTTTGCAATATAGCCTCTAGAAGAGGTGTTGATGCTACAAGAGTTTCTACAACTTATGTGATAATAGGATGTTCGGGTGCAGGCAAAGTAGTACTTGACCTCAGATGTATGTCAGATATCTCTAGAGTGTAAGCAAGATACTGCTATGTATCAATAGTATACATTGGCTGTTATTGTTTCTTGCTATTTGGATTTGGTTGCAGCTAAGCAGGAAATTGCATTTTATTTTGATTGGAGCTAGTGGTTGCAGGAAGCGGCATTATTGTAGGAGGTGGCACTGGTGGCGGTAATTGTGAAAAAGAAGGATTTTGGTTAGGACATTGTGGAGGTCCCCTCCATTGATTATTTTGCTACCAATTCCCTTGCGGTGTTTTTCATTAGTTTTTCTAGTTAGGCCACTGGTTATTTTGCTAGTTAGGCCACTGGTTATTTTGCTGGTTAGGCCACTAGTTATTCCAGGTTGGCTGAGAGTATTGAGGAATATTCTGATAACTTTGATTTTTCCATTGACTATTGTAAGGATTTGAAAATTGCAATGGGTCCTGAGGCATACCTTTTCATTGTTCCCATGGGTGATGTTGAGCAATGAAGAACACTTTCTCATTATCTCCTTCTATCTTCATCTACTCAGTAGGAAAATGTTGATTTTCCAGGTTCGCCACTAGCTTGCACTCGCAGTCTTTCTTTTGTTTCTGGAAATGAGGGCAATATTCAGCCAAATGCAATTTAGCATCTGCATGTTTCTTCTTGATAGTCATGGTGTCGAGATGTGTGGCAACATTATTAATGATTTCTTTCTTGAAATCTACTAGCAAGTTAGATATCTCCAACTTAGAAACGCTTGAACTGCTCCCTTTAATTGTTGTAGACCGATATCCTCTGCTTTTCTTCCTAGTTGATCTGGAGTAGTTGAGACAGATTTTATTGAGATCATCCCAAGAATATTGGGATATGTCCCCACCATCTATGAGTTCCAATGCTTCCAGATAGCTATTGTTCACTCCTCTCAAGAAGACTAGTTTCTGTGAATCCTCTGCCAGAACATGTTGGGGATTCTTCTGCATGGTGTATAAAAAACATGAAACATAGTCCTCCAAAGTTTTGTCCTCCTTCTATGACATTCTAAAAATTTCATCTCCCCTTGGGTCACTCCCCTGGCAATATTCTTTGTATTTCT
Organism: Thuja plicata; assembly: GCA_018584345.1. Lineage (NCBI taxonomy): Eukaryota > Viridiplantae > Streptophyta > Pinopsida > Cupressales > Cupressaceae > Thuja > Thuja plicata. Next base: position 2,744,329 of record MU225971.1, on the reverse strand, counting down.
CTAGAAATAGGGTCTGCATCTCATCCCATGTGCCTGCTGCATTTGCTCCTAATCCCATGAACCATCGTAAGGATGACTCTTTCAATGTTGCTGGAAACAGCTTGAGTTTGTGGGAATCAATGTTATAGTCAAAGCTATGATAGAGGATGTCGAACTCAAAAAAAAAGGTTTCAGGATCTTCGGTTATTAGCCCATAAAATTTTGGAAGTATAGCTGAGGGTATATTCTTGAGGTTAGCATTGTTTATAAAGCTTGGCAGAGGAAATGGGAAAGTAGAGTGTGCCATTACTGGAGGTATCAGGGGTGGTACTTTCTGTTGGAAAGGAATATTAGCCACAAGATTGTTATTAGTAGGTGCATTTGGGTTAGAATTATCAAGAAAGCTGGCCAAGATTTTGGCAAAACGCTGGAGACAACTTATATCAAAAGATCCTTCTCCAGTGGTAGATGCTGCAAGAAACTCGAGACTTGCATCAACAAAAGGCAACTCAACTTCCTCAGCTTTCTCATTCAAATTTGTAGGTTCTCTTGGAAGAAATCTTCCATATTCATATCTTCTTCTTCCCTTTTGATGCATGCAAATGAATTCTTCACACTAGTGAAGCAAATTTAGGACCACACACCACTAAACTAACTAAAAGAATGAAAAAATGACTCAGAAGGTTTCTTAGCTTGACACCATCCCCAGCAGCGGTGCCAAAAATGAACCACCTCACAATAGGTGCTTAGTAATTATTCCCAAAGCCTCTCTTAGGAATAGTTTATTCAATCTCAGGATCACTTCTCCCACCATGAGGTGCATTTAGTTTTTCAACCCAGGGACGTATAGTTGAAATGGTATGGCATAGTATGTGTACTATCCTTAAGGAGCCATTCTACCTATGCTGCAGGAAAGTAAAATACATGAAAGGAATCTATAATAGGGCTGTAGGAAGGGAAATACACTTATTCCTTACTAAAATGAATGCTACAACTTGCAAAATCTACTTAAATCTATTCTTTCAACCTAGAGCATTCACTATAGCTATCCTTGCAGGTGTTGTAGGAAGAAACTATAATCTTATATCTAGAATACTGAAAATCAGAAAGTAAATCTATTCTACTTCTACTCTAATCCACCTACCAAGTGGGCCCCCTTGGTTGGCTTCTACTAATGTATGAACATAGAATATGAACCAAGAGTTATTTCATTATCATTCAAAATTGATTACATGAGAATAAGACATGAAACTAAAAATGAACTTGCTGTGCAAGATACAATCAGAACATTGTATTCCTTTCAAAAAATCCAAACTTCCAAACAAACAGTCTCCTCCCTATAAATAGAGGATTGAATTTTTTATTCCAAAATAGAAAAGGAACTAACTAACTAAAACCACGCTAAAGAAAGAGAACAAGAAGTGCAACGACCCAAGACGTGCACAATGAAGTCTAGGCAATCAAGTCAACATGCTGGTAATATAGAGGGAATATAGAAGAGCTACATTTATGCATCTTTGAAACAGTGGCTCCTGATTTGCAGTAGTCATGTCTTCTAATGCCATGATGGCTTATCCACTGAAGGCTGGTCTTTAAATCCTCCTTTAATGCTATCGACCACTCCCAGCGACTCCTACTTCCTGCCAAGATTAGTTAATATGCAAAAGATATTCATGCAAGCAACTTATCAAATTAATCCAGATGTTAGAATACACATTCTGATTATTATATGAAATACTACAACATATATATAATATTGGCATAATTTGACATATCTATTCCACCCATGGCTTAATGGTTCTTTCTGTAATTAACAAAATTTCAACTAACTAAAAGTTCACAATTGTTCTGACAATACTTGAAAACAGAGTGCAAGGATTAATATAATAAAGATAGTAAAATAGGCTCATCAGAAGCTATTCCTCTCACCTACATCACTGGTAAGAAAATTTCTATGTTCATATTAAACAACATCATGTCGATATGGAATTCCTCAAACTATACTCACAAATCACAGTACACCATTTCAAAATTAAGATGTTAAAGATCTTTGCGAATAATTCCACATCAAACAAGAATTCTCTTCGTTCTACTATCCCCAAGGGAATGGTCAAGTTGAAGCCATAAGAAAAACCATCTTGAAGATCTTAAAGAAAATAATCAATGAATCAAGGCAAGACTGGCTTTTACAGCTTAGTCCCGCACTATGAGCATATAGAACTAGTGTGAGAACGCCTATAGGAGAAAATCCCTTCTCACTAGTATATGCATCATAGGAGGTCCTACCCCTCAAAGTTGAAATCCCATCCTTGAGAATCTCATTAAAGAACATCATTTCAGATGAAGACTATAGAGTAGCAAGACTCAATGAACTAAAACTATTGGATTAGAGAAGACAAAATGCACTCAGTCACTTACAAGGCTATCAGAATCGCCTTAGAAGAAACTATCACAACAAGGTCAGACCACAAACCTTTGACATAGGAGACCTCATAATTATGGTGAATCAAAAGAACCAAGAAGAAAGGGTAAAACCAGGAAATCTCAAGCCTAATTGGCTAGGACCCTATGTCATTGTCACATCTTGCAACAATGGGGCATATCACCTGACGAAACCAGGAGGATATTAGATCCCAGGTTATATCAACAACATGCACCTCAAGAGGTTCTATGCCCGAGGTCCCAAGGTCAAAGGAACTTATCTACATATCCAAAAAAATTATAAAAAATAAATATAAAAGGTTACCTTGGTGAAAACCTAGCAAACAAGCACATTGGCGACAACAAAAAAAAAATAGAGAGAAAAGTATAGAGAAACATAATCACTCTCTTAGTAAAAAATTGGCAAACAGGCACTATTGGGCAGGTACCTTGGTGAAAACCTAGCAAATAGGCACCAAGTGTTCAAATCGCGCTTCACCATCAATGAACTCCAAAAGATAAAAGCTTGTGCTCCCTGCATGCAAAATTGACTAGCCAAGCATATTTTGATAAGCACAATACCCTTTAAGAATCACGCTTATCCATGGTTTGTACTAGTTCACCAAACTAGGGGGAAATTATAAAGTCCTTAAAAAATCCCTAAAAAATCTTTAAAAGTCATCAAAAATACTAAAAAGAGAAAATTATCCTGAAAAAAAACCAATCATCAAAAAAATCAAATATTGCAAAATCTCAAACAATAAAACCAACTCTATTATCAACAAGGAAAATACGATCAAACAATCAATCAATATCAAAATCATGAGCATCACCAATCAACAATGGACTCATATGACTCAACTTTATCAGCAAATTCAATCTGTATTCAAATCGAATCAATCAATCAATCTTCAAATAAAACAAATCAATTGTCTTACACAATGAAGGATACGCTCAAAACCAGATAGATTAGTCTTATATGAGTTATCCATTCCTGAAACCAGACACAATCAAGCATCATAAATCAAGCAAATCAAGGAACAATAAACTATTGACTAGGTCAGTTGTGTTATTCGATTGTCAATCTATCTTTTGCGATTATGTTCTTACACTACTCAAGGATACCACTGAGTGATGCAAGTAGCTACGGTGGACCATGATCTTGTTTTCTTTTATTACAATTTGTGGAATGTTTCATTTCTATTCTAGGGCAATGATGATTTAAGATAAATGCGGTAGGCACTGTCACATATCTATCAGCCACCCAGTTCCATGATCTGAGCTTAAACCTGGGAAATAATTGGACAATATTTTTTTGTTATTTGCTTGTTTCTACCAATATAATCATAGCAGTATCTGGATGGTCTATATTTGGATGCATTGGATTTTCTATCATGGTTTTTTCATTTTGGATTATTCAGAGATCATAGTGGTATCTAGATGGTCAATATCTAGGTGCATTTGGTTATCTTTCACTTTAGAAATCAGAGATCATAGTAGTATCCTGATGGTCAATATCTGGGTGCATTTTGGTTCTCTTTCTTTTCAAAATTAGAGATCATAGCGGCATCCACATGGTCAATATCTGGGTGCATTATGGTTCTCTTTCTTTTCAAAATTAGAGATTAGAGTGATATCCAGATGGTCAATATCTGGGTACATTTTGGTTCTCTTTCTTTTCAAAATCATAGATCATAGCGATATCCAAATGGTCAATATCTGGGGGCATTTGGTTCTCTTTATGTTTAATCTCTCTATGTGAGGCCTCGCCCTGAACTCCATCGTAGTTTTCCAATTTTTCTGCTTATGATAGATTTAACATATGATACTTTACATTTTGATGCACTATGGACCTTATGGATTTTATGCTTTATGTCATGGATTGATCATTTTGGATGTTGGACACATGATACTTTATGATGCACCTTATGGAATATATGATATTTTTAATTATGGACATTTATTCTTGAGACAATTGATTTGGAAACACATTATGATTATGTTATGGATTATTCATGATTGGAGAATTGTTAGAAATGGATATTAAATTTTGATATCATGCAATGTGAATCTTACCTTATGTTAAATGCTTAAATGAAATTATTATATTCTTGTGATATTAAGTAATAAACTTAGTATGTTGATGTTTCCCTTAAGTTTCGAATATTGCTTATTTCCTTGTGATGTATATTTATCTCCACGGACTACTGATATTTTAATTGAGTGTGCAGGTATGAGACCATGGTATTTTATCCAGGGAACCAAATAAAGGAATATGTGCACTTAGTTTGAGCCAAGTTTGCGTCTAATGAGAGAAAATACCTCGTTGTATCATGATTTAATTCGTAAATGTATATGGTTGATTTTGGAAATGTAGCCCTTAAATGTATTTCTTATTTCTTTGTGAGTTTTTCCTAAGTGGATATGACATGGCCTAGTGATGTGGTGATATTGTGTGTGTCAATTGACACTTGTGTTTTGTACTTAAGGCCATGACATGTCAACTTGGGAATGGTTTTCCACCTATCTAGATAAGTACATTAGTGAATCCCCATATGCATACCTTGGTTAGGGAGATGGGGTGTGGTCATCTCATTGGGTTTTCGAAATTACTCTTAAAGTGGACTTTTGGAGGGGTTATAAAGTGTCTAGGGGTGTGTTGGGGTCATTTTTAGGTAGCCCACTTGTTATACCAATAGTTAAGGGCCATTTTTACCCTAGGGTAGCCTCTGGTTGACCATGTGACCCTTTGAAAAAGTTGGTTTCCCAAGTTGGACGAAAATCAACTCTTGTGAGGTCTGACCTTGGATAGACCACTCTTCCATCTTGGTACAAAGATATTATTCACCTTTTAGGAGTTTCCCTTTTTGGATCTATTTTTAGAAAGGTGTAAGAGTTTAGGGAAGAGGGACCAATTGGAGGGATTTCCTTCTCCCCATGAGTTTTCTAGTGGCTTTTTAGTGGGAACTCTCCATGTTGGAGAGTTTGAACACCCACTCTCTAACTTAGAGACATAGCTAGAGTTGGTGATCTTGGAAGGAGGAATTAGGCTAAAAGGGAGCTCTTCTACAACTATCTTGCCTTAAGCTTGGATTCTAGGTTGGTGGACTTGTTACAACTATTTCTTGTTATTTTATGTTGATGTTGCAAAAGATGGATTGTTGCATGTGTTTTATGGGATTATTAGAGCTATGATCTTGTTGTAAATATTATGTTGATGTTATTGAAATGCATTTATTTTTCTTTGTTTGTATATGTTGTTAATGGGAGTTTCAAGGCTCACTCACCCTTGGGAGGGAAGAGTAGCCTTGGGGGTGGAGGATTTTTGACAACCCTTGGTGTAGAGTCTCTCCTCAAGGAGGAGAGGGAAAAATCATGGAGTATGTGCTCCATGATGCCTCCCTTGTTGTTACTTTATTTGGGGGTCATAAGGGTATGTTGTTGTTCTTGGTTGATAATGAGAAAGGAAGTGTTTGGGCAGCCATGTGAGGGCTTGGATCTTATGTTTTGGGTTTCGCCTTCTCCCTTGGGTATTTGGTCCACTTCACCTCATATAGGATCTTTGAGTGATCCATTGTGAAAGCCTTTGGGAATGGGAGTTTTATGTGTGTTGTTCATGTCTCTCTTTTATTGTTGTTTGTTGTATCTTTGTTATCCACCTTTGTTTAGTTCCCAAAGCTCGGGGGTGGCCTCATAAGAGGCCTAGGTTGGGTGGAGAGCAGCCCATGGTTTCTTGTGTCCCTTGGTTTTGATTTGCAGATTTGAAGTTGGAGCCATATTGAAGCTTCGAATGAACTATAGAAAAAGAGACCTATTTATTATTTACATGTGAAAAGCCATGAAATTTTATTTATTTAAATGTAAATTGATGAGAGTATTGTATTTAGCTATGTGACTGATTTATGTATTTCTTGAAAACATTTTTTGTAAGAAACTATTAGTGTTGACAAATCCATGTATTTCTATTTAGCTCTTGAGTAAATAAAATTTCCTTCCAATGTTGAGATAAATATTGTATAAATCTTATTATTTTATGTTCCTTAATGTTACAAAAATGAAATAAGAGGGAATTAGGAGTAAATAAAAAGGTTATAGAAACATACATAAATCTGCTACTTGAATCATGTATATACTTTTGTATTTAAAATCTGTCATGGTACATGTTTATGCTACTCTATTTATGCTTATTTATTTACATAAAGATAAAATGGATTCCCCAATAAAATCTACTTTTTCTCTCCTTTTTAATCAAATTAATATTAACAGCAAGTTTAATTTCGTA
>MU225971.1:2726978-2737367 GCA_018584345.1 Thuja plicata | reverse complement strand
CAGTCGCCCAGTAGATGGGTTGGACCCCCCCCGCCATACTGAATCCACCCCTCTTTAAAAACAAAAAAAAAGAGAATGTCGTGGGGTAGGAAACCCAATCGGCCGCCATTGAACCTGCAATTATATTCGATGCATTATATATATATATATATACATACACTCACAGCAATGTGAGTATGTATATATATTTAAATATATATCCTCCCTTGTGGCATCTTTTTCCTTTGGGCTCCATGAGAGACCTGCAAGCACAACAAAAAAAAATGAAGGCTTAGGGTTTTGAGAAGAGAAGTAGAAGGCATGGGAAAACCAACAAAAGACAATAAGTTTAAAGTTTACCCTTTTTTTTTATGCCCTAACCCTAATTTCAAATTAAGGTTAGGAGATTTAAAAGAGTTGTATTAATTTATTTTGGCAGGAAAATTTATCGTTCTCAAAGATGGTTATTATGATCTCTAATCACATTTCATAAATTAATTAAATATCCTTGATAGTGGTATAATGAAAAGTTGTTTTGTAAATGGCACATGATTGGAGTTTAGAAAATTTACCATGAAATATTTAAATATTGACACTTTATTAGTATTAACATTGAGATACATTATTATGGTCTAATGTTCTTAGAAAAATTTATTTAGGGGTTAAATTTTAATAAATAAATACTTAAATTTTATTTATCAGCACAATAATTAGGATAGATGGTATGAACTATAGTTATTAAATTTATAATACTATATGAATGCAAGGAATCATATGTTAATCAACTTAAACTTCATTCCTCTATTTAAGTAAGTTAATTTATATACAATGTTTTAAATGGAATATTATTGACAAAATTTCTTTTTAGACTCGCAAAATGTTATCTTTAAGTGAGCTGGAAACTAAATGGTTTAGACCTATAAGGGATTACGAAATCTTGTATATACAATAATTTTATAATCTAAATGAGAAATTTTATTGGGGGTGCTTAATTAAGGTTTTTAATTTAACTTAGGGATTTATAATGTTATTTTTATGTGACCAATATATGTGGCCAGTATACTGGTCATTATAAAAATAATATTACATAAGTGCCTTGTCCTAGGGTGTTTAGTAAGAAAATATTTGTAAGATATCAACCTACTAGATTCTGATCGTCCCTGGAAACTAAGCATAGGGAGTCTCCCTCTCCACATCATCAAACTCTTAAAATAAAAGGGGGTGACACGCAAAATCATAGAACCTTACTTTGCATTATCCTTGAACGCTAGCCTAGATTTAACTCTAGGGAAGTCTGTAATTAAATTACACCTTGTGTAACTATAACCCTAGAAGGCGACCTTGGGTTGAGGGAGGTTGACATGCAGTCATGATTGCCTTTTGACCCTCTTGACTTTAATTTTACCTTTAAAAAATAAATTTGTTGCATTTTTGGGTGCGAGATTTTTGAGCATGACACTTGGTATCAGAGCCACGTTTCAACACTGGAACCTTAAACCCACTATGTTTCATAAAAATTTAAACATCTGTAGTAAAATTTTCAAAAAATAAGATCAAACTTAGTAGAAATTATCGCAACAAATTTAAACATATTCATTTCATATTAAGACACTACTTTCAACTTATACCATCCTCATATGTGTGTAGGATGCCTCCAGTAATGTGGAAAGCTCACGCCCATGGACAAGGCCATAAATGTGCCCCTTCGGCATGAGTTCAGTTGGAGAAGAATTTAGGGGGTAATGGTGAGGAGCAGAGGCCTCCTCCCGAACAACCCTCAACCCCAACTAGGATGTATTGAATGCCCTTCAGAATCTGGTCAGGATCATTTAGGACAGGATACCATAGGATAATCAGCACGCAGGACTTGAGGGTGCAGCGCGTGAATGTAGTAGGAGTCCCCCACCTAGAGTTATGGAGGACCAGGCTGACCACGAGGGTGAGTCAGTACACATGCCACCTCCAGAGGTAGTTTTCCCAGCTTTTGAGAGGGTACCCTGTGACACAGGGGACCACATCAAGGAACTTATACACCTTAATCCACAAACTTTTTCTAGAGCCATAGGTGGAAGTGAGGCTAAGGCCTTCCTTTTGAGCCTCGAGAGATGTTTTGGATTGCGTCCTTATGGGAGAAATACGAGGGCACATTTTTCTATCCACTTGTTGAGAGGATTGGAAGCTATTTGGTGGAGGACAGAAGAGTTAAAGGGTAATTTGGCTATGGACACCCTCATTTGGAGTACCTTTTTAGAGAGATTCAGGGATCGTTACCTATCTGAGCACTATAGGCAGAGACGGATAGATGAGTTTCATGATCTTCAATAGAGAGGGCTCACCATCACACAATATGAGTGTAAGCTCTTGGAACTTCTACCTTATGTAGACTATATGAGAGATGAGAAGATCAAGGTCAACCATTTTATTAGAGGATTGAATGCTTCTATATCAGGTTCGGTGCACATGGCAGCACTGGAGAACCTTCGAGAGGCTGTGGAAAAGGCCTTGATTGCTGAGGAGATTCAGGGTAGGGGAAAGGATGCACGAGATCGGTCTCAGAACCGAAACACTACACCATAGAATTTAGGGTATCAAAAAACACACTGGAAAGGAAATAACAACAATCATAACAATAACAGGCATTCCTCGGGGTCCAACAAACCCCCTCCATCTCAACAACAGTCATAGCAGGGATAGAGATAGAAGGCCCCTCAGGGGAAATAGGGTTCCAAGCCCAAACAATGGCAGTCACAGGCTCCTAGTAGGGACCATAGGTCACAGGCATCATCGACACCCCCATCTAGGACTCAACAGTCCTCTAGGGGTGGTTATAGTGGTTCTAGCAGGACAGGGGACTCATAGTTCTCTAGACCCCAGGGTACCCAGTTTCAGACTCGAGGGCCATGCTACTCTTGTGGTGTCATAGGGCACTTGGCTAGGGATTTCCCTCAAGGGGGTGGTCAGTGCACCACAGCATTAGAGCCCACTGTTGGTGATATGGGTAGATCCCATAGAGTTTTTGCAGCGGTTGACAACCGCCAGGAAGAACATCAGGCTACTATGATTGAGACTATAGGTATGATTGGATGTAACAGAGTTACTATTCTATTTTATTCTAGTGCTATAGATTCTTTTCTTTCTCCATTGGTCGTGGAGTGTTGCGGGCTAGTGGCAGCTAGACAAGAAGTTAGTTGGGAGGTAGAGTTAGCCTTAGGTTCTAGAGTACCCATCACTTCCTTAGTTAAGGATTGCCAGATACAGATTGGTACCATGAATACCATAATACATCTACGTATCACACCTCTTGGATCCTATGGGATAGTACTTGGCATGGATTGGATTTATGCACATAGGGCCAAGCTAGATTGTTGGAAAAATAAGGTAGAATGTTTAGATGACGACAACAATGTTATAGTAATTCCAGGGGTTCAGAGTGCAATATCCATTCATATGATTTCCTCTATGCAGCTGAAGTGGTGCATGTGAAAAGGATGACAGTTATTTTCCATCATGATCAATGATAGGGAAGACGAAATAGAAAAGGAAACTTCTCTTGATGATCATCCCATGTTACAGGAATTCACAGATGTGTTTCCGTTAGAATTACCCAGAATGCCTCCCAATAGAGCAATTGATTTCCATATAGACCTCGTGCCAGGTGCTAAACTAGTATCTAGAGAACCATACAGAATGTCTCCTAATGAGCTTAATGAGCTCAAGATTTAGCTTGAGGAGCTCCTTGAGAAGGGGAACATACAACCGAGTGTCTCTCCTTGGGGTGCACCAGTTATATTTGTCAAAAAGAAGGATGGATCGCTTAGACTATGTATGGATTACAGGTAGTTAAACAAGTTAACCATTAAGAATTGATATCCACTGCTTAGGATTGATGACTTGTTCAATCAGTTGCAAGGTGCCCGTCTGTTCTCCAAGATAGATCTTAAATTGGGGTACCATTAGTTGAGAATCGTGGAAAATGATATCCACAAGACATCTTTCCAGACTAGATACAGACATTATGAGTTCACTGTTGTACCTTTTGGTCTTATGAATGCCCCTGCTATATTCATGAGCCTCATGAATGGGGTATTCTGCACTTTCCTTGATAGATTTTTGGTTGTGTTCCTTGATGACATATTGATATATTCTTGTAATGAGAAGGAACACGAGGAGCATTTGAGATAGGTATTACAGTGCTTGAGGGATAACTAGTTGTATGGTAGTTTTTCATAATGTGCCTTCTTTAGAACAGAGGTCTGATATTTAGGCCATGTTATTTTAGGTGATGGGATCTCAGTGGACCCATCTAATATTGATGCCATTATGAATTGGCCAGCACCTACTACTGTGACCGAGGTTAGGATTTTCATGGGTCTCGCAGGATACTACAGGTAGTTTGTTCAGGGTTTCTCTAGAGTGGCTCATCCTATCACATCCCTACAGTGAAAGGGAAAGAAGTTTGACTGGACATAGAAGTGTGAGAGGGCCTTTTAGGAACTCAAGAAAGCACTTACCAACGCACCTATTTTATCAATGCCAGAGCCTTCAGCAGACTTTGTGGTCTGCACTGATGCTTCCTTAGACGGTTTGGGGGTATTACTTATGTAGGATGGGTGAGCTATAGCATATGAGTCTAGGAAACTTAAGAATCATGAGCTCAATTACCCTACCCATGATCTTGAGCTTGCATCAGTAGTGCATGCATTAGTAAGATGGTGACACTTCCTCTTGGGACATCTATTTGAGCTTCATTCAGACCATCAGAGTTTGCAGTATATATTCAAGCTTAATGCTAGGCAAAGAAGGTGGATGGAGTTCTTATGTGAGTATGAATTTGATGTCCATTATATCAAAGGAAAAGAGAATGTGGTTGTCAATGCCTTGAGTAGGAGGCAACATGAGTTATCATCCATGATGACAGGTATAGACTTGAGAGATCGTATACTACACCATTTGCGGGAGGATGAATTGTATGTAGAGGTTTGTCAGTTGATCCAATCTTAGAGACCCCTTGTGGGGAGATTTTTAGAATATTCCTTGCATTTTGATGGACTACTACGTTATAGAGGATGCATCTATGTACCTTCTTCCAGGGATTTGCATAATATCATCATGCTAGAGGCTCATAGAGCCCCTTATGTAGTGCATCCTGGAGTTAAGAAGATGCATGCTGCTTTGAGACAGCTCTATCATTGGCTAGGAATGAGACAACACATTACAGAGTTAGTATCCCAGTGTCTTGAATGTCAGAAGATTAAGGCTGAGCATGGTCATCATGGAGGGCTCCTTTAGCCTCATGAGGTACATATGTGGAAGTGGGATGTTATATCCATGGATTTTATTGTTGGTCTCCCTATGTCATCTCGAAGCCATGATGCCATCTTGGTGACAGTTGACAAGTTGACCAAAGTTTCTCACTTCTCACCCATTTGTACCACCTTTACAGCCCCAGTAGTGGCATAGGTCTTCTTGAGAGATATAGTCAGACTGCATGGAATTCCTCAAAAGATCATTTCTGATAGGGATTCTCTCTTCACATCATCTTTTTGGAGAGAATTACAGGCAGCTTTGGGTACTAGGCTCAACTTTAGCACAGCGTATCACCTAGAGACAGATGGTTAGACTGAGAGAGTAAACCAGGTTCTCAAGGATATGCTTTGTATGTATGTTATGGATCATTAGGTTAAGTGGGAAGAGTATTTACATTTAGTAGAGTTTGCCTATAATAATGAGCATCATTCATCTTTGGGTATGCCACCATTTTAGGCACTGTATGGTAGACCTTGCAGGACACCTTTGAGTTGGGATAGGATTGAGGAAAGATTTACCATTGGACCATAGCTAGTCCTAGAGATGGAGTAGAAGGTAGCCTTAATTAGGCAATGTCTCCTAGAGGCGCAAGATCGATAGAAGAAGTATGCCGCTGTAAAGAGGACAGATCAGGTATAGATGGTCGGAGATAGGGTCTTCTTGAGAGTGCAGCCTCACAAGAGTCCAATCCATTTTGGAAAGGGCTCTAAGCTAATACCTTGATTTGTGGGACCATTTGAGATTTTGGAGAGGATAGGACTAATTTCTTACCGTCTAGCCCTACCACCTAGCCTGTCACACATCCATGATGTGTTTCACGTTTCTATTTTGAGAAAATATATTTATGATGAGTCTCATGCGATAGATTGGGATGCCTTACAGGTGGAGTCAGATGAGTAGCTAGCATTGGAGCCTATTCACATTTTGGCATGCCGGATGCTGGGCCTACAAGGCCGAGAGCTGGACCAGGTTAGGGTTCATTGGGATTGCTATGATGAGGTTACAGCTTCTTGGGAGGGTGCAATGCAGATAAGATCTCAGTATCCCCATATTTTTTATGAACTCTAGGAGGAAGTTCAAGCTTAGGGGGGAGGATGTGAGGCCTCACCCCGAACCCCATCGTATTTTTCTAGTTTTTCTGCTTATGATAGATTTAGCATATGATACTTTACATTTTGATGCACTATGGACTTTATGGATTTTATGCTTTATGTCATGGATTGATCATTTTGGATGTTGGACACATGATAATTTATGATGCACCTTATGGACTATATGATTTTTTCTATTATGGACATTTATTTTTGAGACAATTGATTTGGAAACACATTATGATTATGTTATGGATTATTCATGATTGGAGAATTATTAGAAAAGGATATTAAATTTTGATATCATGCAATGTTAATCTTACCTTATGTTAAATGCTTAAATGAAATTATTATATTCTTGTGATCTTAAGTAATAAACTTAGTATGTTGATGTTTCCCTTAAGTTCTGAATATTGCTTATTTCCTTGTGATGTATATTTATCTCCTCGGACTACTGATATTTTAATTGAGTGTGTAGGTATGAGACCATGGTATTTTATCCAGGGAACCAAACAAAGGAATATGTGAACTTAGTTTGAGACAAGGTTGTATCTAATGAGAGACAAGACCTCGTTGTATCGTGATTTAATTCGTAAATGTATATGGTTGATTTTGGAAATGTAGCCCTTAAATGTATTTCTTATTTCTTTGTGAGTTTTGCCTAAGTGGATATGACATGGCCTAGTGATGTGTGAATGTTGTGTGTGTCATTTGACACTTGTGTTTTGTACTTAAGGCCATGACATGTCAACTTGGGAATGGTTGTCCACCTATCTAGATAAGTACATTAGTGAATCCCCATATGCATACCTTGGTATGGGAGATGGGGGTGTGGTCATCTCATTGGGTTTTTGAAATTACTCTTAAACTGGACTTTTGGAGGGGTTAGAAAGTGTCTAGGCATGTGTTGGGGTCATCTTTAGGTAGCCCACTTGTTATACCAATAGTTAAGGGCCATTTTTACCCTAGGGTAGCCTTTGGTTGACCATGTGACCCTTCCAAAAAGTTGGTTTCCCAAGTTGGACGAAAATCAACTCTTCTGAGGTTTGACATTGGATAGACCACCCTTCCATCTTGGTGCAAAGACATTATTCACCTTTTAGGAGTTCCCCTTTTTGGATCTATTTTTAGAAAGGTGTAAGAGTTTAGTGGAGGGCTTTCCTTCTCCCCATGAGTTTTTTAGTGGCTTTTTAGTGGGAACTCTCCATGTTGGAGAGTTTGAACACCCACTCTCTAACTTAGAGATATAGCTAGAGTTGGTGATCTTGGAAGGANTTTGACATTGGATAGACCACCCTTCCATCTTGGTGCAAAGACATTATTCACCTTTTAGGAGTTCCCCTTTTTGGATCTATTTTTAGAAAGGTGTAAGAGTTTAGTGGACGGCTTTCCTTCTCCCCATGAGTTTTTTAGTGGCTTTTTAGTGGGAACTCTCCATGTTGGAGAGTTTGAACACCCACTCTCTAACTTAGAGATATAGCTAGAGTTGGTGATCTTGGAAGGAGGAATTAGGATAAAAGAGATCTCTTCTACAACTATCTTGCCTTAAGCTTGGATTCTAGGTTGGTGGACTTCTTGCAACTCTTTCTTGTTGTTTTATGTTGATCTTGCAAAAGATGGATTGTTACATGTGTTTTATGAGATTATTGGAGCTATGAGCTTGTTGTAAATATTATGTTGATGTTATTGCAATGCATTTATTTTTCTTTGTTTGTATATGTTGTTAATGGGAGTTTCAAGGCTCACTCACCCTTGAGAGGGAAGAGTAGCCTTGGGGGTGGAGGAGTTTTGACAGCCCTTGGTGTAGAGTCTCTCCTCAAGGAGGAGAGGGAAAAATCATAGAGTATGGGCTCCATGTTGCCTCCCTTGTTGTTACTTTATATGGGGGTCATAAGGGTATGTTGTTGTTCTTGGTTGATAATGAGAAAGGAAGTGTTTGGGCAGCCATGTGAGGGCTTGGATCTTAAGTTTTGGGTTTTGGCTTCTCCCTTGTGTATTTGGTCCACATCACCCCATATAGGATCTTTGAGTGATCTATTGTGAAAGCCTTTGGGAATGGGAGTTTTATGTGTGTTGTTCATGTCTCTCTTTTATTGTTGTTTGTTGTATCTTTTTTAACCACCTTTTTTTGGTTCCCCAAGCTCGGGGGTGGCCTCATAAGAGGCCTAGGTTGGGTGGAGAGCAGCCCATGGTTTCTTGTGTCCCTTGATTTTGATTTCCAGATATGGAGCCATATTGAAGCTTGGAATGAACTAGGGAGAAAGAGACCTATTGATTATTTACATGTGAAAAGCCATGAACTTTTGTTTATTTAAATGTAAATTGATGAGATTATTGTATTTAGCCATGTGACTGATTTATGTATTTCTTGAAAACATTTTTTGTAAGAAACTATTAGAGTTGACAACTCCATGTATTTGTATTTGGCTCTAGAGCAAATAAAATTTCCTTCCAATGTTGAGATAAATATTGTATAAATCTTGTTATTTTATGTTCCTTAATGTTGTGAAAATGAAATAAGAGTAAATTAGGAGTAAATAAAAAGGTTATAGAAACCTACATAAATCTGTTACTTGAATCATGTATATACTTTTGTATTTAAAAATCTATCATAGTACATGTTTATGCTACCCTATTTATGCTTATTTATTTACATAAAGATAAAATGGATTCCCGAATAAAATCTTCTTTTCCTCTCCCTTGTAATCAAAGTAATATTAACAACAAGTTTAGTTTTTTAGAATCAGACACACACACACACACACACACATATTGAAAATTGGTAGCTCCTTTCTTTTTCAATATACATACACACACACACACACACACACATGTATTTCATTAATGCTGGTTTTAGACAAAAAAAAACAATATATATGTATATATATCATTATAAAAAAATATATGCATATATTCATATTTATTTTTGCTGCAGTATTCTGTTGTCTTTTTATAAGAAAGTATACACACACACACATATATATATAAATTAAAAAAAAAACTAATCAATATATATATATATATATATATATATATGGGGCAGGGTGAGCCAAAGCCTACCCCGCCCTACGGCCTCTCTAAGGAGAGCCACCTGGGGAGGGTTAAACACCCCCACCGGCTGTGGTGGCCACCGCCACCATAGACCGGCACAGCGGCGGCGGAGCCATCGACTATGTCGGCTATGGGGCCTCAGCCGCCCAGCAGATGGGTTGGACCCCTACGCCATACCGAATTCACCCCTCTTTAAAAACCAAAAAAAAAGAGAATGTCGAGGGGTAGGAAACCCAGTCGGCCGCCATTGAACCTGCAATTATATCCGATGCATTATATATATATATACTCACAAAAATGTGAGTATGTATATATATTTAAATGTATATCCTCCCTTGTGGCATCTTTTTCCTTTGGGCTCCATGAGAGACCTGCAAGCACAACAAAAAAAAATGAAGGCTTAGGGTTTTGAGAAGAGAAGTAGAAGGCATGGGAAAACCAACAAAAGGCAATAAGTTTAAAGTTTACCCTTTTTTTTATGCCCTAACCCTAATTTTGAGTTAGGGTTAGGAGATTTAAAAGAGTTGTATTAATTTATTTTGGGGGGAAAGTTTATCCTTCTCAAAGATGGTTATTATGATCTCTAATCACATTCCATAAATTAATTAAATATCCTTGATAGTGGTATAATGAAAAGTTGTTTTGTAAATGGCACATGATTGGGGTTTGGGAAATTTACCATGGAATTTTTAAATATTGACAATTTATTAGTATTAACATTGAAATACATTATTATGGTCTAATGTTCTTAGACAAATTTATTTAGGGGTTAAATTTTAATAAATGAATACTTAAATTTTATTTATCAGCACAATAATTAGGATAGATGGTATTAACTATAGTTATTAAATTTATAATACTATATGAATGCAAGGAATCATATGTTAATCAACTTAAACTTCATTCCTCTATTTAAGTAAGTTAATTTATATACAATGTTTTAAATGGAATATTATTGACA
>MU225971.1:2679061-2726902 GCA_018584345.1 Thuja plicata | reverse complement strand
AGCTTAATTAAGGTTTTTAATTTAACTTAGGGACTTATAATGTTATTTTTATGTGGCCAGTATACTGGTCATTATAAAAATAATATTACATAAGTGCCTTGTCCTAGGGTGTTTAATAACAAAATATCTGTAAGCTATCAACCTACTAGATTCCGATCATCCCTAGAAACTAAGCATAGGGAGTCTCCCTCTCCACATCATCAAACTCTATTAAAATAAAAGGGGGTGACACGCAAAATCATAGAACCTTACTTTGCATTGTCCTTGAATGCTAGCCTTGATTTAACTCTAGGGAAATCTGTAATTAAATAACACCTTGTGTAACTATAACCCTAGAAGGAGACCTTGGGTTGAGAGAGGTTGACATGTAGTCATGATTCCCCTTTGACCCTCTTGACTTTAATTTTACCTTTCAAAAAAAAAATTTGTTTCATTTTTTAGCGCAAGATTATTGGGCATGACACTCTACTCGTTATCAGAGATCATAGAAGTATCCAGATGAGCAATGTTTGGGTGCATAAGATGCTCTTCCTTTTTCTTAACAAGGTGCAATGATGAACAAAATTGGAAAAATTAGTAGCAAGTTGGGTCTACCATCCTATCTATCAGTCCAATCTATCAATCAATTCCAGACATAATTTCCCACTAACTTTCTTCTAACTAACACATGCATTACTTAGACATATTGTGCATGGTAGATTGCTTTCATTAATTTATTTGCATAGAAAAAAAAGAAGAAAATAAAGCATGCACATACATAGTGATCAATAATCATATGCATCCATTTAAACATCATCATATAAAATGCATTCATAAGAAACCATCCTACATACATATGTCAATATTATAGGAAAGAAAATCATACATGTAAGAGTCTACATAATAGAATCACATTACATACATTTCATCATAAAGCATCATCATATAGAACCATACATATAGAAAGAAAAATTGCACATCATATAGAATCATAAGTTGCATCTCATAGATATATCTCAATATCTGAATACAAATGAACAGATGCAAGTTTGAAAAAGAAGGTGATCAACATAAATGTCTATAAATATTACTATATCAGGGATAAAAATCATCATTAACACATCAGAATATATCGCTACAAAAATGGTAAAATAAAATACACAGTAATACAGAATCAACAGGTGCAACCCCCACCCTCACCGCCAGGTGGATAGGGGGGTGGCATATCAGGTCCTGGCCTCTACTACTGTAAAGGATCTTAGACCAAACAACTACTCTAGGACATCTTTAATCTACTGGATCTCTAGGAAGTAGTGTAACTGGGCACCCAATGTGTAGAAGGAATAGCATCTTCATAGTGTCACCGCTAATACTCAATCTCCCTCTGGGCTTCATGACCCAATCTCCAGAGTTGATCATGAGTGTCCCTCAATGGAACGTCCTAAAAACTATCCAAATAATCTCTCACATTTGTATGAGCTTGTATCTCCCTATCCTTTGCAACTATAACCCTAGCCTCCGCAGTAGTGATCCTACTCTCCAAGGAAGTAGCATGTGCCTCTAAAGCTATCAGTTTAGCCCGAAGATCAGCTATCTCCTTGGTTAATCTATCCACCTCCAATGGATCATCATCTATCCCACCCATGGCCATGTCCATATCACCCTCCTCACCCTTACCACCCAATCCCTCCTCCCTAGTGCCCTGCACTACCGAAGTTCCCTCCTCCCTTGTCTCACTCCCTCTAGTACTACTACCAGTATTGCTACTACTAGTGGAAGAGATAGACCCTACCTCCTCAATCTCTACCTCCTTAGTATCCATCTCCACATCCACCCTCTCCTGAGCCCTCTCTACCAAAATAGAACCTATGCACTCTCACTCTCTCCTAGCTAGCTGAGGTGCAACATCCTCCTCTATCCCCTCCTCCTCCTCAAGAAAAGCACTCAACCCAACCCGCCTACCAATCCCATGCCTACCCCTATTCCTAAAACTCCCTCCATCACCACCTGGCCCAAGATAATCTCAAGCTCCATCTCCCTGCCCACTATCCTGACCACCATCTCTCCCACCACCCCAACCACCATCCCTACTACCATCCCATCCACCACCTCATCCACCATCTCTCCCACCATCCTGTCCACCATACCTACCACCATCCTGGTCACCACCCTTATCTCCATCCCTCCCTTCTCTCTATCTCTATTGATGCCTCCTAATGATGGTACCCACAATAGGATGAGACACATAAGTTAGAGAAATAGGTTGATCATATAGCCACCATGCATCAAAATAAGGGGTTGTACCTCCAAAAAAGAACAAGTTCAATATCAGTGCCATATGGATGATAAAGCATAAATTAATAATAAAGAGATATCTACAACAACAAGAGCATAACAAGAGAGAAATCAAGAAGGTAAAATTATAACTTATACTTGCATCAATAGTGGCTGATCTCCACATTCAGGAAATAGGAAGCAGACCCATGAACTCAGTCCTCATAGCATCAAAAGAAACTAAAACACCCCAGAGAGTAACATCCCTCAATCATCGGGAAAATTAAGCATATGAATCTGTAACATCTTTCCTCTCACCAAACTAGCACAACACCCTATCAATGTTGTCAAAGTCAATCAAGTGAATATGATCACTAACGTGACCAATCAAAAATCTCCTCTATCAACAGGATGGAAGGTGCACATCCTCTCCATCCCAAACATGATGATCGCTATAAGGTCTCTAGATAAAATAAGGCATCATGTCTAACTGATGTCTCCATTACATCAAATTCCCCATATGAGACTGAATAATGGCTCCATCATAAATAAATTCATAAGGTCTCCCCGGAGGATGATCATGAGCTCCTACTGGACTACAGATAGCACTACACCGCAACCAAGCAAATTTCCTCCTAGGTAAGATGCATAGAACATGTGGAAGTACATATGTGCAAGCATACATGGACCCCAAGAAAATATAGTATGGTCTCTAACCATACTCTGAAGTATAGAAATGAATCAAACAGAATAGTCATGCTAGTGATGATCAAGACAAAGGAAACCATATGTCAAACTACCAAGCAAGGTAGTCAATCTATCTAACCCTAGGCCAAACCTAGACCATGGGATATCATATGGATCAAACATACTTAACTGGTCCTTGAGAAAACTAGACAACTCAGATAGAGCTACAATACTAGGACCACAGGCATACTCTACTAGAGAAACCTAAATGGGAATTAGTAGGATGTGATAACATCCTCTAGCATAATAGTGTATTCCCAAGTTGGAAAACAAAAGGTACAAGAGTCAGAATGCCACATCTCTAGTAAGGCAGAGATCAAACCCTTATTGGTCGTGATCTCGGGCATATAAGAAATCTAGTATAGACCTATCTTCCTAAAGACATCTCTCTCATACTTAGAAAGATAGAAATGGTATACTAACCCTGCTGGTCTCGACTCCTGGCAACACAGAATAGTCCTAGTGAACTATGAGAACATGAAAAAATCACCCATCAGTGGTCAAGACAGAGAAAAATATCAGACTAGTACAAAAATAAGCATGGACACACACTTGGCATGGCGATTGTGGTACACAATATGGAATTGTGGTACCTTTACACCGATTGTGAAATTCAACTAGAAAATGTGGCATACAACTCACAATTGTGGTATTAAACAATGACAATTATGGAACACTTATCAATTGTGAAAATCATTTTGCAATTGCAGCAAAACCGCGATAGATTGTGACATCTTAGCAAAAACATAAAAAAAGAAATTGAATTAAAGTGCAATAAATGCACAAGGTCTAAGATACTCATTGCAAGTCCTATGCCGTCTAGCCAACGGAAGGTATGAACCTGATCAGACATGTGAACGACACCCGAAAGGTTCGACATAGCTCAAAAAGAACACAAAAAGCACATAAAACTATAGAAAAACTTACCAGAAGATCAGGAGCTCCAAGAGTGAAAAGTGACAAATGAAAGGCCTTCCAACCTATTTATAAGTGATCCAAACAAATCCTAATTCCAGAAGGACCCCCATTTTTTCATCTCGGCACCCAAAAAATTAAACACCTGAGATCAGGAGCATATTGAAGTATTTTCTTGACCAATCAGATACCTAGACAATCATTTTGTAGTATTAACAAATTAACACCTATGTTGTGACTTTTCACTCAAATTTCTTTAGGGGGCATAAATACACCTGCTATTGCCGGGGCAAGATCAAAATTGAAGATTCTTTGACACAATGCAACAAGCCACAATGCATCAAAGAGGGGAAAATGTAGACACCCTAAAATGGACATACTTGCGACCTTACATTAAAAATACTAATTTTCATCTATTAATTAATCATCTATTTTCTTCTAAAATCATTCCCCAAATCATCTAATTATATCCCCAAAATTAATTAAATAATTTATTTTATTTTATTAATTAATTAACCTTAATTGATTAATCATCATTAATTAATTATATTAAATTTCATAAAGTTTAAATTTAAATATTTAAACTTATTAATTAATCCTTCTAATTAAATTAATTTAATTTCATTCCATAATTCAATTCTAAATCCATAAAGAATTCAATTATCTCACATGTTGAATACTTTAATTATAAAAATGAATTAAATATTCAATTAAATCCTTTCTTTAGTTCTAAAAAGAGAACTCTTGATCAAATCTCTGATTGCATGAATTCCTCCACCCAACTCTTCAATTCAAAAAGGTAACTCCAAATTACCTCTTCAGTTCAAAAGGTAACTCATAATCAATTGTTCAGTTAACCAAACTTTATCTCCTCTCTCCAAGTTGAGGAGGTGGAGCTTGCTAATGGCTTCTCTAGTTCCCTTTGATCTCAACTATTCATCCTCTAGTCTCTGGGATTGATCTCAACCATTCAAATCATTTTACTTATTCTATATAATCAACCCTTCACAACCATTTTAAGGATCCAGGATTTCAGGCTTTCATGCCCCCTTACTTTGTAGGATTCTTGCTAGAGGCATTCAAACCATTGTTGTGATCAAAATCAATATCATATTCTCGACCCTCCCAAGTCATAGACGCTGTCGATACCAATACTGAGCACCACAAACAACAGTGTTTTAGGAGTAGAGAGAGAGAATAGAAGATTCGAGATTTGTTGGTTTGCATTCATTTGTATTCCTCCTTGATTTCTTATCATTTTATTGTTCATAGGTTCGCCCTTAGTAAGTGATTGATTTCCCCATTGTAAATCGGTGCTACTAACCCTCATTATTTGAACATACAAAATACAACCTATACACGTATGTACTATACTGCCATCAATGAAAATGATACTCTTTATGTGACCATCATCAATGTATGTTCATCATTCTGATACCATCATATGAAAGTTAGGAATTAAATAGACCCTATAAGGAACCTAAAGATTTACAAGCATAATCAATAAAGCAAATAAACACAATAATTAAATAGGGAAGATGATGAAATACATCCAAATAATAAGGAAAATATTACACAAGATATTTAGATTGAAAGCGATAATAGTAATATATTAAAGCCAGGAAAGGCTAGTTACAATTGTAGAATAATAACTCTACAAAACAAACAAAGAGATAGATATCCCTTGAAATAAATATACAATATTTCCTTTATAGAGTTTAGCCATAACTCTGATTTAAACATGGATTTCAATTCCCTCTCTACAAAATATGGCTAGGAGATAAGTTTGGAGACAAATATTATCTTAATACATGTTGAAATTATAGGGAACAACCAAAACTAAATGGTTTTCCCTTAGAAATATTCCCTACAACTAAAAGAAATAACCATGACACTGAAAGTCTTTGTATTTGTATTTGTATAACTATGCCTCTGATTGAACAAAAATGTTCAAGTTGCATGTGTAGAATAATATTACATTATCACATTTTATGTGTTGCAAAAGAATTAGATTGAAGGTGGCTGAGAACTTATTTCAATCTTCTCTGCATTTATTGAAAAATCATAGTTGTCAAAAACCTTGATCAATGAATGAAGATGGTTGTCTTTGTTCCAAACTACATCTTTTCCCTCTAAAAATCCCTCCACAATAAATTTGAACGATGAAACAATCGATCCAGACCTCCATCACACCATTTCAAGCCCCAGAGAATCTATCAATTGCAAGTTGCAAAGGAAAAAGCCTATAATTGACCGTTGGCATTTATAATATTTAAATTTATAATGTTTCTACTTCACAGGTCAAAAAAGGTTAAATGACCTTGACCTGAAATAGAAAAAAAACCCCTTGGTTGTATTTATTTTAATCTTGTTGTTGTTTCATAAAAGAAAAAAAATAGGCCCGCCATCCTTCGACAAAATAGTGAAAAGCCTTTTCTTTCATCATTTCAAGCCCACCACCACTATTATTATATTATTTAATCTCTTTCCACTTTTCAAAATCCCAGAGATGAACCCACTATCCCTTCGATGAAATAAGGACCTCATCTTGTGATTGGGTCTAAGCATACACACATCATTCTTTTCTCCATATCAAAGGCCAGAGATGGATCCCACCATCTCTTTGAGAAATGGCAAAAGCATAGCCCTTATCCATTTTATAGTCAACATGATTTGATTGAAGGAGGTTTCATGAAACAACAAAGACATCTTTTAAGCACGTGAGGGTTGATAAATTGGAGTAACCGGTGAATGGGTAGAGGGGACGTTAACTTTGACGATGAAGTGGGACATAAGGGGAGAACTTAAGTGATCATTGACCTAGTATAACCAGTAAAAAGAACAAATAAAGTACAAGGCAACTTATGAAGGTGTAGGGGAATTTATGGTTTAGTAGGGTTTATGGATTTAGATATTTTTGAGGGTTTTTAACCCTTTTAATATGATTTTTAGCATCCCTAATCAACTATAAAATATACAACCCTAGTAAAATTGATATGAGGATTTGATGGTGACAAGAGGTCAACAATACCTATTGAAAGTACATTTCAAAAATTAATTTCAATGAGAATACTTGTACAAGTTGAACATTCACAATTGATTGTTCCTTTTGTAGACTTTGATATTTTCCTAGATTATTTTCAATTGGTTTTATGCACTCAATTTTTCACAATTTTAAGTGGAGATAGGGAAGATGTATCCAAAAAATAGTAGGGAATAATGTCTTGGTTGTTAAATCATAGGTAAATGTTATGATGACTTCATTATGATTTAGCATTCATTTATACAATGTAGGTAGTTTTTAACTATCTTATGTTAATAATGGAAATTCTCCAAGGTGTGCTCGCACAAACTCTATTTAGGACTCTACTTGTCCTAGTCATCTTAGGATCCCAATATCACTTCTAGGACCCCAATAGTCTTAAGTCTTCAAGCCTAAGTGGTGCAGGAGCACCTAGGTAGGGCTAATGATGCAATGTGACTTAGGGCTTCTTTTTATGTTTTGGCTTGTAGTGGTTCTAGGCAAACCACTAGGTTAATAAAGGGACATGTAGGTCCTAGTATGTAGTGTGTTAAGTGAGAGGATACCTAATTGGGTCGTTAGTGAAGTTTGAGTCTAATCTAGGTTAATTAGGGTGTTTTGTGATTTTAGTGCCAAAATTGGCCAAGAAAGGGACTAAAGTTCCTATTTCATGTTTTTACACCTTAATTAGTGATTTGGGAAAGGTTAGACAACTTTTGACCAAGTTTGGATAGCATATCCAAAAAGTTGCAAAAGTTGTCAATGTTGTCATTGACAACATTGACAACATTTGTTGCAAGAATGAAAATTTGGATGGAATTAGTTCCTTAAATGTCTGAAACTGGTGTTTTAGTGTCTTTTTCAACTACATAAGGTTATCCTCAATCATTTGCAAGGGTTGAAATTATTGTGTCAGAGTGTGTATGAACTTTATAATCAAAGAATTGTTATAGTTTGTGTGATTTCTAAGCATTTAGCATTAAGATGGATTAGATAATCTTCAGTAGCTTGTGATTATATTAATTTAGATTGTTTAGGATTTTTTGTGGAGTTATTTTTCTATTTTTTGTTGATTTAGTTTCTTTAATAAATTCTTTTAGTTTTTTTCCAGTTGTTGTCTTGATTTAGGCATCTTGCACAAATGGGGTCATAGATCCATTTTCCACCATGGAACTTGCATGGGCCTTTGGAATATGGAAGGTGACTCCATGTACATCATGTATAGTGAATCAGTGGCCCAAAAAATCATGGAAGCTATTTATAAGGTGATGCCCTAGGTGAGCCAGTGATGCATGGCTAGGGATCACCAACAAGTGCAGAGTAATATGGAAGGATTAAAAGCATTCATTGCTTCAATCAGGGATTGTGGAGAGGTAGTAGGGTGAGTGAAGGAACCATAAATTAGAGGAAAATTTTTTGTGTGATGTTTTTCTAGCCAAGAAAATCAATTTCTTGAGCAGACAGTGAAAAGGTCCTAAAACCCTGAATTTTAGGCATGTTTATAGGAGGTACTGTACGAACACCTTTGGGAGCCAAGACCTAGAAAATACTTAGGTTCTTGATAAAGGGTATCAGGATATAGTATTTTTTTCTGACTTGTTAAGGAGTTTTACAAGTTATTATAGAAAAGGAGCCTAATTAGGCCTAATTCTAGTAGCCCTCTTTTGGGTGAAATTGGCTTGGAACTTGGAACTCGTTTAGGGTTTCAATCCAAAAGAAATTTTTTGACATTGTAATTGGTCCAATAAACTATCTTGAAGACTACATCTCCATATGAAATATTTTGGAATCCATTTGGATTAGTTTGTGCAGATGGAGCAAGAAAGGCCATTGGCAGCCTAGGAAGAGCTATGGTGAGTTTGTGTTCTACATTGTTGGTGTTCACTAGTTGAAAGGAGAAGGATCTTGTGAGGAGAATCCTAAGGAGAATAGGGTTAGTTGAAGAACCCTATTAGTTTAGTGAGTGACCTAGGAGCCCCTAGAGGAAGCTATGGAAAAGAAAGACTAGTGTTACATCAGAGTGGTATCAGAGAAAGTTGAGAAACTTGGGAAGTTAGTGTATGTTTGCAGTTACTCGTGAATCAGTAGGAGAGTCAAAGATGGTGACAAATGCAGAGTTAGATAAGTAAGTTGATGAGAAAAAGGAGAGGAATCAGCTCCTTGAATAATTCTTAGAGGCATGAGGTAGAGAAGGAGTGGAAAGTAGTGATAAGGGAAAGAAGGTTGCTAGGGAAGACATCATTCTGGAACTAGACCCTATCTTGAATGAAGAGCCATTATTGAAGGCCATCAAAGAATTAGGTGGAAAATCATTAGAAGGAATCCCTTTATTTAGTGGAAATATGGACATTAAATCAGTCATGGATTAGATAGAGGGGATGGAGAACCATTTTGAATGTGAGGGTGTGACTGAAGCCCAAAAGCTTAAGGTGGCCAAGTCTAGACTCAGAGGGTCAGCTTTGACTTGGTGGAAATACCTTCAGGATGAGAGGGTAATAATGGGGAAGCCACCCATAGCCAATTGGAATTCAATGGTGACCAAGCTGAAGGATAATTATCTCCTAGAGGATTATGAAATCCAACTTCATAGGAAGAGACAAAAATTGAAACAAAAACACCTAGATGTGGCCTCATTCACTGAGGAATTCCAAATATTGTGTCTAAGGTCTAAACTGCAAGAAGATGAGTCAATTAAAGTGGCTAGATACTTGGGTGGATTGAAGTGGAACATCCAAGAGGAGATTATCCTATGGACACCAACTACAATACAAAAGTGTCATCAGTTATCCATAAGAGTGGAGGAGAAGAACAAGAAGAAAGGTGACTCTAGATTCAAGAATAACAAAGGTAGAGGAAGAGACAAAAGGGGTCAAAGAGGAGGCTACCAAGGCAAAGGTAGTGAGGAAAGGTCACAAGGGGAGAAAAATTTGATAGAGAAGCAGACTGAAATCGGTACAAGAGGAGGCTATAACATAGGCAGGGGTAATCATGGTGGTCCTAGCAGAGGAAGAGGAGGTAGGTTTATTTCTTAATTTGCAACCATGAAGTTTTATTATTGTGGGAAATGAGGTCATCCAACCTATAGATGTCCTGGCAAACCTTCTACAACAAACAGTGACAAAAGGGTAGCATATGCTCATGAGGATACTTCAAGTGTCAAAGCACCTGAGATTGACCATCTAGATTTAGAGATGGGTGAGAACTTGATGTTTAGGAGAGTACTGATAAGACAACCAATCAAGGATGAGCCCAAACATAAGAGGGATTTGTTTAGAATCAGATGTAAAATCCTTTGCAAGGTTTGTAAAGTGATTGTGGACTCTGGATCTAGAGATAACATCATCTCAAAGGAGGCAGTAGTGAAACTCAAGCTAGCTAAAATACCCCATGTAAATCCCTATAAGGTAACATGGCTCAACAAAGGCCAAATTGTATTGGTTAATGAGAAAACATGGGTTGAGTTTTCAATAGCAAGATACAAGGATAAGCTACTTTATGAAATCCTACCAATGGATGCTTTCCATTTGCTATTAGGAAGGCCTTGGAAGTTTGATAATGGTGCAGTGTATGATGGGAAGGAGAATTCCATCACATTCAAGAAAGGAGGTAAAACTTTCAAGATTCAGTCTTTGCTAAAAGATGAAGAGCCACAGTCCAAGAATCCTAATGTCATGCTATGTAGTGAGAAGGAGTTTGTGAAAGATATCAAGGATGATGAGAATGAAGGGTATGCTATTATGATCAGACCCAAGGAGGAAGAAAAACTAGTCAAGGAGCCATTACCACTAGAGGTACAAGAATTTCTTCTGAAGTACAAATAAATAGTTAGTGATGGCACTCCTGCAACCCTACCACCTAAGAGGGTAATAAGTTACCAAATAGACTTTGTGCTAGGGTAATCTCTGCCTAATAAGGCAACATACAAGCTTACTCCTAATCAGAATTTTTAGGTAGCAAGACAAGTACAAGAACTCTTGGATCAAGGCTTGATCAAGAAGAGTATAATCATTTGTGCAGTCCCGATTGTGTTGGCATCCAAGAAGGGATGAAAATGGAGACTTTGCACATATTCAAGAGCCATAAACAAGACCACAATAAGGTATAGGTTCCCTATACCTAGGATAGAGGATCTCATGGATTGCCTTCAAGGGGGAATGTACTTTACCAAGTTGGAATTGAAGAGTGGGTATCACCAAATTAGGGTGAAGGAAGGTGATGAATGGAAAACAACATTCAAGACTAGAGATAGGTTATATGAATGGCTTGTTATTCCATTTGGCCTCTATAATGCTCCAAGCACATTCATGAGGCTCATGAATGAGGTGCTCAAGGACTTCACAGGGAAGTTTGTGGTAGTATATCTTGATGATATACTGATATTTAGCAAGACAAGAGAGGAGCATGTCAAACATGTAGAGGAAGTGTTGCAGAGATTACATGAAGAGAAGTTGGCTATTAACCTTGAGAAGTGTGATTTTTTCATGTAATAACTAGTGTAGTTGGGTTTTGTAGTGTCCAAAGGGTCTTTGAAAATAGACCAAGACAAGGTTGCTGCTATCCTAAACTGGCCTCCACCTACCACAACCACTGAGGTAAGAAGTTTTCATGGCCTTGCACAGTTTTATAGGAAATTTATTAGGAATTCCAGTGGGATATGTGCACCATTATTGGATACTATTAAGGGTGGGGTCAAAACTTTGTTTAGGTCGACCTTAGAAGAAGAGAAATGCTTTGAGATGTTGAAGAAACAAGTGGCTACTCAACCTATCCTACAATTGCCAATCTTTGAGAAATTGTTCACTATTGAATGTGATGCAATTAGGATGGTAGTAGGGGGTGTACTGAGTGAAGAAGGTAGGCCAATTTCCTTCTTTAGTGAGAAATTGAATGAGGAAAAGAAGAGATATTCTTCTTATTATTTGGAACTATATGCTTTAGTTTAGTCTTTGAGAAAATGGAGGCATTATCTATTGACCAAAGAATTTGTGGTGTTCACTGACAACCAAGCCCTTAGTTACATTAATACTTAGGAGAAACTAAGCAATAGACATTTGAAATGGATGGAGTACTTACAAGAATTTACCTTTACTATAAATCACAAGAAAGGGCAGCTCAATAAGGTTGCAGATGCACTAAGTAGGAGGTTACTTACCGTCCAAGAAGCCCAATTGAATATAATTGGCATTGATAGTTCAGATATCTTTACAAGGCATATGAGTTCTTTGGGGAAGCATACAAGGTGTGTGTTGAATTTCAAAACCATTTCCATAGCAAGTTCTCAGAGTTTACTTTGCAAAATGGACTTCTATTCAGAGGTTATCATTTATGTGTGCCAAGAGGCTCTATGAGGATGAATCTCATATAGGAGAAACATAATGGATCCTTAAGTGGTCACTTTGGTATGAACAAAACCTTAGAGCTTGTGCAAAGGTTCTACCATTGGCCAAAGTTGGTGAAAGATGTCACCAAATATGTGGAGTAGTGTGTTGTTTGCATGAAGGCAAAAGGAGGAATGAGTAATGCAGGGTTATATCAGCCTTTACCAATCCCTAACAGGCCATGGGAGTGTGTGAGCATGAAATTCATAGTAGGTCTACCCAAAACCAAGTAGGGGTATGATAGCATTTATGTAGTTGTTGACAAATTTAGTAAAATGGGACATTTCATTCCATGTAAGACTAATAATGATGCTAGCCACATAGCCTATTTGTTCTTTAGGGGGATTGTGAGGATCCATGGTCTTCCTTTGAGAATAGTATCAGATAGGGATGTGAAATTTATGAGCCATTTTTGGAGGAAATTATGGACTAGATTGGGTACCAATCTATCTTTTGGTTCAACCTACCACCCTCAGACTGATGGCCAAAATGAGGTGGTGAACAAAGTATTGGGTAATCTATTGAGGTGCCTAACTAAGGAGTATGGGAAGACTTGGGATGTAGTCATTCCCCATGCAGAATATGCTTACAATGATAGTAAGAATAGGGTGACAGGAAAAAGCCCATTTGAGGTTGTTTATGGCATGCACCCTAGAGATGTTTGTGAGCTTAGGGATCTTAAAGGTATGGAGTACAAAAGTGGACATGCCGAGGACTTCACCCATACTATTAAGGAGATACAAGAACAAGTCAAGAAGCAAATCCAAGACAGTCAACAAAAGTTGAAGGTAAAAGTTTATGAAAAGAGGAGAGATGTTCAGTTTGAAGTAGGTGACTGTGTGATGGTTCATTTGAACAAGTCAAGGGAACAGAAAGGTTCCCTTAACAAGATTCAGATCAAAATGGTGGGACCTTGAAAAATCCTATCCAAATATGGGGCTAATGCCTATAAGATAGACTTACCATCAGACTTTATCATATCTCCGATGTTCAATGTGCAGGACTTAATCCAGTTCAGAGGGAAGGTAGATGAGATCAGTCAGGGTAGTCATGGAATCAATGGGAATGTTGAGGCTACTGTATTGACTCCCAAACCACAGATGGTAGCTATAAAAGTTATGGAATCTAGGGTTAAGAATAATACAAGGCATAAATTCTACATGTAACACCTAACTCAGTGGAAGGATAGACCAGAGTCAGAGGCCTCATTGATTGCAGAGGTAGACTTCAAGAAGGTGGGAATTTCAGTGGATATACTATCCACAGAAGTGACATAGATTTCCCTTATGGGGGAGTATGGTGCAAGAGAACCTAGGTAGGGCTAATTATGAAATGTGACCTAGGGCTTCTTTTTATGTTTTGGTTTGTAGTGGTTCTAGCCAGACCACTAGGTTAATAAAGGGACATGTAGGTCCTAGTGTGTAGTGTGTTAAGTGAGAGGATACCTAATTGGGTCCTTAGTGACATTTGAGTAAAATTTGGCCAAGAAAGGGACTAAAGGTCCCATTTCATGTTTTTACACCTTAATTAGTGATTTGGGAAAGGTTGGACAACTTTTGACCAAGTTTGGATAGCATATCCAAAAAGTTGCAAAAGTTGTTAATGTTGTCATTGACAACATTGGCAACATTTGTTGCAAGAATGTAACTTTGATGGAATTAGTTCCTTAACTATTTGAAACCAGTGTTTTAGTGCCTTTTTCAACTACATAAGGATATCATTTATCATTTTCAAGGGTTGGCATTATTGTGTTAGAGTGTGTACGGACTGTATAATCAAAGAACTGTTACAGTTTGTGTGATTTATGAGAATTTAGCATTAAGATGGATTAGATCATCTTATGTAGCTTGTGATTATGTTAATATAGATTTTTTTAGGATTATTTATGGAGTTATTTTTCTATTTTGTGTTGATTTAGTTTCTTTAATAAATTCTTTTAGTTTATGTCGAGTTGTTGTCTTGATTCAGACGTCTTGCATAAATGGGGTCATAGATCCATTTTCCACCATGGAACTTGCACGAGCCTTTGGAATATGGAAGGTGACTCCATGTACATCATGTATAGTGAAGGAGGGGCCCAAGAAATCATGGTATATATTTATAAGGTGATGCCCTAGGCGAGCCAATGATGCATGGG
Source organism: Thuja plicata (assembly GCA_018584345.1). NCBI lineage: Eukaryota > Viridiplantae > Streptophyta > Pinopsida > Cupressales > Cupressaceae > Thuja > Thuja plicata. Next base: position 2,712,450 of record MU225971.1, on the reverse strand, counting down.
TAGGGATCACCAACAGTTGCAGAGCAATTTGGAAGGATTGAAATCATTCATTGCTTCAATTAGGGATTGTGGAGAGGTATTAGGGGGTGTGAAGGAACCCTAACTCAGAGGATAATTTTGGGTGTGATGTTTTTCTAGCCAATAAAAACAATTTCTTGAGCAGACAGTGAAAAGGTCCTAAAACCCTAAACTTTAGGCATGTTTATAGGAGGTACTATACGAACACCTCTGGGAGCAAAAACCTAGAAAATCCTTAGGTTCTTGATAAACTGTATCAGGATATGGTATTATTTTTCTGAATTGTTAAGGATTTTTACAATTTATTGCAGAAAAGGAGCCTAATTAGGCCTAATGCTAGTAGCCCTCTTTTGGGTGAAATTGGCTTGGAACTTGGAACTCGTTTAGGGTTTCAATCCAAAAGTAGTTTGTGGACATTGTAATTGGTCCAATAAACTATCTTGAAGACTACCTCTCCATATGGAAGAGTTTGGAATCCATTTGGATCAGTTTGTGCAAATGGAGCAAGAAAGGCCATTGGAATCCTAGGAAGAGCTATTGTGAGTTTGTGTTCTACATTGTTGGTGTTCACTAGTTGAAAGGAGTAAGATCTTGTGAGGATAATCCTAAGGATAATAGGGTTAGTTGAAGAACCCTATTAGGTCAGTGAGTGACCTAGGATCCCCTAGAGGAAGCTAGGGAAAATCAAGACTAGTGTTACATCACTAAGACTATCCTTACTCAACTACAAGAGTTAGTATCCTTGTGCTTAACCTTGAAGGAAAACTATCAATAATTGTGTTTCAGCTCTTCACTCTAACTTGGAGGATTCCAAGTCTAAATCCTTCATATCAAGTTCAAAAATTCTACAAGGGTTTTTTCCACCATAATAACATCCCTTTGACATCCCTCCAACTCCATTGAAATGGGTCTTCAAACTCCAATCTATCAAGTTCAAGATTGATTCTCCATTTGGTCCTATTAGGCCTAATTGCACAATTAACCCTATCTAGAGGGTTTTTCTGGATTATTTCTTAAAAATAGTAAATAACCCAGAAAAAAACTTAGTATCTAGATACCCTTTTCCAATACCTAAAATATTTTTAATGTCTTGAACTCCTAGGTCATCCATACAGTGGATTCTGGAAATATAGGTCTACTAGGGCTAATTAGGCTAAAAATGTGCAGTCCACTGATTTCTACCTATAAATATATCTAGATGGATTGGAAAAGACCTATTATCTCTATTAGGGATATATAGGACCTTAAGGCTTCTAAAAACACACTTGGTTTGAATCTCTCAAACACTCCCTTGCACGTGCACCCAAATTTCTCCCTATCATACACCTAACCGGACACTCATTGCTCCCTAGGACATGACTTTAAAATTAGGAAAATGGTTCTCCAAACTTCCTACTTGAGTATTTACACTATAAATAGTCTCTCCTACCATATTAATCCACACCCTAAATATTTCCATGATTAGATTCTATGGGGGAGCCATGAAACCAAAAATGACTCTGTCTCCTACAACAACTATATTAGTTTCAAAACAATTTACCAAACCTATCTACTCTACTAAAAAAACTTTGAAACTAAATGAAAAATTATTAAAAATAACTCTACCACATGGAGCCAACACTAGAACAAGATGTTCAATCCATTAAAATACTACTTCACTCGACACAAATCGACTGTTGTAGAAAACTAGAGTACAAAGCTTCTATTCACTTCAAAATTCTTACTACATCACCCCATCATTTGGGAAATGGGATCTTATTGGAATTAACATGAAAATACCATGATTATAGTCCATTATCGAAACTACCCAAAATTTCTCCTCATAGGGAATCCATTTTTTCCAGTTGTTGTGATGCAACATTAAAAGTTGCTAAGCAACTTTATGACAACTTCTGCAACTTCTTTCATAGTTATGATTGTGGGTCTCAATTCAACCTAGAATGATGTATAATGAATCTAGGAACCCTTTTAGACACTAATCTACCCTCTCCCAACCCTTAAAGGATTTTAGACACTTTGAACCCATTTTCCCACATTAGGTCTAAACAAGCACTAACTACTAGAAAGCGATAAAAAACTAGATTGGATTGGGCACTAACTACTAATCCATCTAGTTTTACACATTGCAAGACCTTCTAAGGTCAAATTTAAAATATAATGACTTGGCTAGATTTAGTATAAGCCAAAATTGTACTAAGACTTTAGGGATAGCCTAGGTGCTCCTACACCATCCTCCCCAAAAGAAAACACTACAATCCACCCTTGGATTGAGTAAGATAGAATACACTCCCAACTTATTGAATTCAGTCTCCTTGATCCAAGTTCCCTCTGCATCCTCTTTTCCATACCACTTCAGCAAGTGTTCATAACAGGTTCTCTGTCTCATCTTCTTATAGTCCCTGGAGTCAAGTATCTTTTCTGCCTTTTGAGGTGGAGTAGGGATCAAATTCAGGTCTTCTACCTCTTTTATAACCTCTGTAAGGATCTGGTCTAGATATGGGGTTGGTCCTTTGTACAAAACCAAATCTTCCAAATTGAACACTAGAGATAAACCACTGTCTTCTAGTAGCTCCACCTTATATGCATTAGTGCCATATATGGCCAGTATAGTACATCAGCCAATTCTTCTCATTTGTAACTTATGGGGCACTCCTTTCTGCAATCTTTCCTTGTTGATATGTACCATCACTAGATCCCCAATTCGGAATTGGACATTCTTTTTTCTCTCATCCACCTTTCTCTTTATCTTCTCCATGTTCTCAATCAATGCCTTTTTGAATAACTCATGCACTTCTTGCATATAATGTGAAAAATCTTCTGAATAGCCACTTCCCTTGGCTCCATCCTTCAGATCTTTGAGCTCAAATATGCCTCTAGGGTGTAGGCCATAAACTATTTCAAAAGGACTCTTACCAGTAGTCCTATTCAAAGTGTCATTATAAGTATACTCTACCTGCCCAATGAGTTGGTCCCAAACTTGACCATACTCCTTAGTTAAACACTTTAGGAGGCTACCAAGAATCCTATTAACTACATCAGTTTGACAATCAGTCTAAGGATGGTATACAGACCCAAAAGATAAATTTGTTCATAAATTTTTCCATAGGGTCTTCCAAAAGTGACTCATGAACTTGGTATCTCTGTCTGACACTATGCTCAATGGTAACCCTTTTATTTTGACTACCTCTTTGAAGAATAGGTGAGATATTTGACTGGCATCATGGACTATCTTAAAGGGTACAAAGTGTGCGATCTTACTAAATCTATCCACAATAACATAAATTCTATCCATTCCCTATTTGGTCTTTGGCAATCTCACTACAAAATCCTGCTCAAACATTCCCATGGTCTACTTGGGATGGGAAGAGGTTGGTAAATACCTACATTGGAAGATGTACCTTTTTCTTTTTGACATATAACACAACTTTCTACATACTTCCTAATGTCCAAATTCATCTTAGGCCAAAACTAAAACCTCTAAACTAACTCTTAGGTCTTATTGACACCAAAATGCCCACTAAGTGCACCATTGTGCTTATCTTGTATCAAATTGTCCCTAATAGACCCTCTAGGGACACACAGCTGAATTCCTTTAAAAAAAAGATCAGTCTGCAAAGTATATTCATAGAATTCACTATGAAAATGATTCTTGTATTCTGGACATACCTTGTAGATGTGTGCAAAGTCTCTGTCTTCTGCATATAGGTTTTTGAAGCTCTCAATACCCATTCTCTGTAGGTGTATCTCTTTTACTATCAGGGCTCTTCTACTTAGGGCATCTGCTACCTTATTCTATAATTTCTTCTTGTGCTTGATATTGAAAGTGTAGGCCTATAAATATTCTACCCACTTCATATGTTTATGACTGAGCTTATCTTGTGAATTCAAGAAACTCAATACTTGGTTGTGTGAAAAGACTACAAACTCCTATGGAAGAAAGTAGTGCCTCCACTTCCTTAGTGCTTGGACAAGAGCATACATCTCTAGGTCATAAGAAGAGTGCTTTTTCTTCACTTCACTTAGTTTTTTAGAGTGGAAAGCCATTGGTCTTCCCTCTTGTCTCAAGAAAACACCAATAGCTACATTCCTAGCATCACATTCCCCTATGAATAGCTTCTCAAAGTTTGGAAAAATCTGGATTAGTTGGGTAGAAATCTTCTTCATCAATAACTCAAATCCATGCTTAGCTTTATCACTCCACACAAACTTAGTTTTCATCCCACCTTTGATAGTATCTAACATAGGAGCACAAATTGCACTGAATTTCTTTATGAACTTCCTATAATACTATGCTAAGCCATGAAAACTTCTTACCTTAGTTTCTATTCTTGGAGTAGGCCAATTGGGAATGAATTCCACTTTTCTTGGATCCAAGTTTAGATTTCCTTGAGATAGCACAAACCCAAGGTAAAATAGATATTGTTTCATGAATTCAAATTTCTCCAAGTTGATCATCAACTTCTCCTCATGTAGCTTCTTGAAAACTATTTGCAGATGTCTAAGGTGTTCATTTCTTGTCTTACTATAGATGAGTATATCATCTAAGTATACTACCACAAATTTTCCTATGTAGTCCTTAAGGACTTCATCCACGGCTCTCATGAATATAGATGGGGCATTAGATAACCCTAATGGAATTATGAGCCACTTATACAGTCCTTCTATGGTTTTGAAGGCTGTTTTCCATTCATCTCCCTCATTAACGTTGATTTGGTGGTATCCACTCTTCAAGTCAATCTTTGTGAAAAACTTGGCTTCTCCTAGACAATCTATTAGGTCTTCTATCCTAGGGATAGGGAACCTATACCTAATGGTTATCCTATTTATTTCTCTTCAGTTGGTACATAGCCTCCAAGTTCCTCCCTTTTTGGGTGCTAAGATAGTGGGTACAACACAAGGACTAATGCTTTTCCTAATGAGACCTTGGCTTAAGAGTTCTTGGATTTGCTTAGCTATTTCCTCATTTTTTTGAGGAGTCATTTTATAAGCTTCATTATTAGGAAGGTTTTCTCCTGGGATAATGTCTATTTGATGGCTTACAGTCCTCTTAGGGGGTAGGGTTGATGGTTTTCCATCACTGACAATGCCTTCATACTTTTGCAGCATCTCCTACACTTCCTTTGGAAATTATGTCATCTTGATTGTTTTGTCTGCAATTTATTCTCTTGGCTTCAACACAAGTACAAAACCAACTCCCTCTCCTTCTTTCAAGGTTTCTAAGAAATCCTTCTCACTGCCTATAAGAACATTTGGACCTAATGACTTTACTTCTCCATCCTCCAAGAGTGATTGTATTTTAAATGTCACATTGTCATTCTTGAAAGAATAAGAATTCTTTTCTCCATCATGCATGGTTCGTCGTTCAAATTTCCATGGCCTACCTAGGATTATGTGACATGCATCCATAGGTGGGAATTCAAACAACACCTTTTCCTTGTATCTCCCAATGGAGAAATCCACCCAGGCTTTCTCATTGACAAGGACATGTCCTTTTTTCAGCCAAGTAACTTTATATGGACTGGTGTGGGGTATTCTTTTCATCTTCAACTTGCTGACTACCTCCTCTGACACTATGTTTTTTTAGTAGACCCTGAGTCTATGATGACTCTACAAAATTTTCCCATCATTTTGCATTTCACTCTAAATAGTGATCTCCTTTGACTAGGAAACTCTTTCACTGGCTCCTTAATCAGAGTTCTCCAAATCATTAAGTTCTCACCTTCTTCTAACTCTAAGGGTACTTCAGGGTGTATACCTCCACCACTAGTGTCCTCTTAAAGATATTTTACCCTTTTATCACTTCCATGGGAAGTTGTGCCTTTCTCTAGACATCTATATGTCAAGTGTCCCATCTGGTTGTAGTGGTAACATTTCATGGTCGCAAAATAGTTACCTCTACCTTGGCTATTGCTTCTTCCTCTCCAACTACTATTAGAGTTCCTTCCCCTATTGGAGTTGCCTCTATTGGATGTTCCTTCTTTCTCCTCAGTAAGCTTGGTCTTTCCTTGACTCTTTGGTTCAGAACTCCTTCCACCATATCCACCTCTTTTTCCTCTATTATCTCTTCCTGTTCCTCTACCTTTGGTGGTGCTATAATCTTGTTTCATTCTTAGCTTCTCTTCCCCTTTGATTGAAATTTGGTGGCACTTTTGAATAGTATTAGGAGTCAAGAGACTCATTTCATCTTGTATGGTCCACTTGAGACCATTAAGGTACCTAGATACCTTCACTTTCTCATCTTCTACAACTCTAGACCTCATGCAAAGCCTTTGAAACTCTTTAGTGTAAGAGTTTACATCCAATTCTTTCTGTCTTAGACTGTGTCTTATTTTATGCAATTGGATTTCATAATCCTCAGGGACATAAGAATCTATGACCTTTTCAACCATATCCTTCCATGTAGAAATGGGCTTCTTTCCTTCCTTCTCTCTCTCATCTTGGATAAACTTCCACCAAGTGAGTGCAAACTCTCTTAGTCTTGCTTTAGCAACTTTCACCTTTTCGGCCTCAGTTATGTCATCACACTCAAAGTGGTTTTCTAGTCCTTCTATCCAATCTAGGACTACCTCTGGTTCCATCTTTCCACTAAAGATAGGAACTCCTTCTAGTGATTTACCACTCATAGCCTTTAATTATTTCAAGAATGGTTCTCAATTAAGGATAGGTTCAGCTTCAGGTACTTCATCATCTATGGAAATCTCCTTGCCTTTCCCTTTAACCTCATCATTTGCTTCTTATGTCTTCACATCCACTTCCTCTACCTTTTTATCTAATTGAGCCAATCTATCTCTGAGAAATATATTCTCTTCTTCTTTCTCATCTACCTTCTTTGCCAAACCTACACTGGCCACCATTGTAGACTATCCTACTAACTCTGCTGGTTGGAACATTCACCACAAGCCTGATCAAACAAGCTCTGATACCAATCTAATGAAAGTGATCCAAGGTGTGCTCGCACAAACTCTATTTACGATTCTACTTTTCCTAGTTATCTTAGGATCCCAATCTCACTTCTAGGACCCCAATATTCTTTAGTCTCAAAGCCTAAGACTATCCCAACTCAACTTGAATATTTAGTCTCCTTGTGCTTAACCTTAAAGGACAACTTTCAATAATTGTGTTTCAACTCCTCACTCTAACTTTGAGGATTCCAAGTACAAATCCTTAATATAAAATTCACAAATTATGCAAGGGTTGTGTCCACCATAATAAAATCCCTTTGAAATCCTTCCAACTCCATTGGAATGGGTCTTCAACTCCAATCAGTCATGTTCAAGATTGATTCTCTATTTGGTCCTATTAGGCCTAATTGCACAATTAGCCCTATCTAGAGGTTTTTTTTGGATTCCTTCTTAAAACTTTAAAATAATCCCCCCAAAAAACTTAGGATCTAGATACCCTTTTCCAAGACCTAATATATTATTTAGGTCTTGGACTCCTAGGTCATTGTTATAGTGGATTCCTGAAATATAGGTCTACTAGGGCTAATTAGGCTAAAAATGTGAAGTCTACTAATTTCTAACCATAAATCTATCTATATGGATTGGAAAAGACCTATTCTCTCTCTTAGGGATCTATAGGACCTTAAGGCTTCTAAAACCACACTTTTTTTAATCTCTAAAACACTCCCTTGCACGTGCACTCAAATTTCTCCCTATCATACACCTAACCGGGCACTCATTTCTTGCCTAGGGTATGACTTTAAAATTAGGAAACTGGCTCTCCAAACCTCCTACTTCAGTATTTACACTATACAAAGGCTCCTCTACCATATTCATCCACACCCTGAAGATTTACACTGTTGGATTCTATGGGGGAGCCATGAAACCAAAAATGACTCTATCTCCTACAACAACTATACTAGTTTAAAAAAAAAAATTCCACTAAATGAAAAAATTCTTAAAACTAACTCTACCACATAGATCCAACACTAGAACAAGTTGTTCAATCCATTAAAATACTTCTTCATTCAATACAAGTCGACTATTGCAGAAAATCAAAATACAGAGCTTCTAATCACTTCAAAATTATTACTACATCATCCCATAATTCAAGAAATGGGATATTCTTAGCCTTATAATGTAATACCCATGATTATAGGCCATTATGGAAACTACCCATAATTTATCCTCGTAGGGAATCCATTTTTTCCATTTGTTGTCATGCAATATTAAAAGTTGCTAAGCAACTTTATGACAACTTTTGCAACTTCTTGCATAGTTATGATTGTTGGTCTCAATTCAACCTAGAATGGTGTAGAATGAATCTAGGAACCATTTTAGGCACTAATATACCCTCTCCCAAGCCTTAAATTATTTTAGACACTTTGAACCCATTTTCTCACCTTAGGCCTAAACAAGAACTAACTACTAGAAAGCAATAAAAACTAGATTGGATTAAGCACTAACTACTGACTTGGATAGAGTCATTACAAGCCAAAATTTTACTAATACTTTAGGGATAGCCTAGGTGTTCCTGTACTAGGTAATAATTATAGTTACTAGCCCTATAATTACAAAACTAAGATTGTATTCGCCTTTCCCTAGGGAACCCGCCCACCTTAAGTCCTTAAAAAAAAATAAAAAAATCTAATTACATAAATGATTACATCTATTTGAGTATGTATTTATTTTAAGAACTAAATCTTGAATCAAATGGACCTTCCTCAAGTTTCCTTGTGACCCTTATAAATGTGTATCCTTGACCTAAATCCTTGAGATCTCAGTCCCAAACTCTCAAATCATAGACACCAAATTATTATGGACAAAAGTCTTCCACATTGTCTCTTATACCTTGGAAGAGTGATAATTATAAATAATAGTCTCATGAACTCTCCATGCAACCATCTATACCAATATCTTCACTAAACCCCACAACTATCTCCAAATAGAATCTTCACAAAACACATATTCTTCAATTTTTTCAGCATTCGCAAAGAAATAAAAATTTAAAAGAATAAAATAAAATTCAAATAAACTTCTCATACAAGCACTACCTAAAAATGAGAAGCTAGCTTGAGATGATGGAAATTCCTCCATCCTAAGATGTTGTTAGCCTCGAAAAATTATTACTGTAAGATAAGAAAATACATAAGTTTGAGGGTTTGTTATTATTCTAACTTACATTTAAAGAAATGATGTTTGTTGAAATGTAGGGGGTAAATAAGATGCTCTCATTTTATCCTTAGATATAAAAATGAAGGATCAATGCATAAATGAATCAATCATTTGTAAATAAGAGCAAAGAGGAATATCTTAAATACCCATTTATTTATTTGAATGTATGATAGTTTTATATAAATTATGAACTTTAATTGAAATGGATAGGAGAAAAGTACTAACCTTGAAATGTTGCAGATCTAAAGAATGCTATTTTTTAGGGGTCTGCACTCAGTTTCTAGAAAATTTGAGAGTGGATCTGGAATAGAAATGCAGAGACGAACAAAACCCAGAAATATTTTTCCATTTTGACATAGTTCTAATTTGTACCCTCAAGTCAATGTCACCATTGACCCATAATTTTTGATTCCGACCTAGGGAAAAATCAACCTAAAAAGTCTCAGACTGAAATCGTGTTTTTGGATCCCGAAAGATTTCTGAAAAAGGGTATCTAAATCTACACTCCAATCTACTGTTTCAAATTTGTACCTGCAAAAAAAATGGATTTTTTGTTGGGGGGAGGGGTTTTGGTGCAGGGAACCTCTAGTGCAGGACACCTATGGTATAGGGAAGCTCCCTATTTGATGTTTTTTAATGTTTTTGGTTTGGATTAGGTTGTATTGTGTGTTTGGGAATAAGTTCCAATGGGTTAGATGCAATGATAGTTTAACTTCAAGTTTGTAAGAGCTTTAGTGCTCATTAGGTGTTTTGGGTAATTTTGGATTTAAATAGTGAAAATTTTCCATTTGAGTACAATTTGGGTTAGAAGTGTGTTTTAGGACCCTAAATATCTTATTTAGGGTCTTAGAAGCCAACATCAATCATCGCGTTGACAAATATAGTTAAAATGCTCAAACAAGCAAAAAGTTACTAGCAACTTGTGCAAGAAATTGCAAAATATGGTTAGAACTATTGTATCTACCCCATGCTCAGTATATGAGCATGGATTCAATGTTTGGAGAAGGTTAATAAGATTTTGGATTGAAAAATTTACTTTTGACACCCCTGTACGGATGACTATATCTACATTTAAGTAATTTGCACTGTATATTTGCTACTGTACGAGTGTGTACGGATTGGCATAGGTGATCGGCCTCCATGGAAGTGTAGTGTTTCCTTTCACCTTTCATGTTTAGTAGATAGTTTGATTTCAAGTGTTTGTAGTGTAAAGTTAGAGGATTTTGTAGGTCACTAGTCTGACAGAGACAATACAGTGCTACCTAGCTAGAAATGGCTCTAACCTAAAATCTCTCTAGTGGAATTGACTGAAACCATGGGGGAAGTAGGGTTAGGGTCTATAAATAGGGTTTTGGTTTTTTTTTTTGTTGTTTCAATGGATTTCATAGGCTAGAAGTGAAGCCCTATGGCTGACTGGTGAATCCAGGTGAGCCAGGACAGGGTGAACAAAGAATTGGATCGAGCACCCATGACCTTTTGGGGAAGACTTAGTGGAAATTCTAGATGTAGTAGATAGTCTCCTAAAAGGATTCAAAGGTTTATGGAGGTGAATCAAAGATTGGAGACAAATTTAACAATTATTCAAGCTAACTGGTCCAGAGGCCTAATTAATAGCCTATAATCTAGGGCCTACAAGAAACTAGGGTTTTGGGTGCTTTCAGAGATCATGGTTTTGGATTATGATAGTGTTGGGTGATGTCTTGAATATTTTCAAGTTTTTTTGTGGAGTCATTTGGATATTCAGGGAGCATTTGGCCAAAATTGGTGAAAATAGACCTAATAGGAGTTGAACAATTAGGCCTCCTAGTGAAGTAATGAGAAAATGGTTTGGTGAAGAGTCTTAGAGTATTGTAATGGATGAAAAATTACCAAGAATGGGTCAAGAAGTGTGTTAAGAGTCTTGTTGAATGTGTGAGAAGATCCTAGGCAGAGGATTGGCTATCTAGGTGGAGTTTTAGTGGAGCAAACTAGGATTTTGGTTAACTAGTTGGACTAGTTGAGCTTAGAAATCTTGGCGTCTTCTAAAAACCAACTATACCTTGGAGGAGAAGTTGGTAGAGAGGGTCTTGGAGATCCTAATGGAGGAAGATCCAAAAAATAACAACCATTGGATGGTTGGATTGGTCAAACAAGCACCTAGGAGTGAGGAAAAGATCTAGATTGTCAAACCCTCTACATCAGAGTGGTATCAGAGCCATCTTATCTTAAATATTGTGTATGTCTGAAGTGGAAGGGAGTCAAGAGGTAGACAACATGCTTCCTAAGGAAATGAGTAGGGATTCCATAGTGGAATTGGTACAGGGCCTCTTGGAGAAGGCTAGTGTGTCCGAGACAAAGGGAAAAAAGAAGATCATGGAATGGGGAGATGAGAGTGATGGAGATGAAGAAAGTCAGTCAGAAGAGTCATCTAACAAAGGGAAGGAGCCTGAGATGGATAAAGAACAAAAGGTATTCTTAGATGATTTTAACTCCTTAAACAAGGATAGTATGGAACACATACCATATTATTGTGGTATCCTGAATGAAGAAGAGTTGTTGGATTGGCTTGAAGCCATTGACAACCAATTTGATTACAAAGAAATCTCAAAGGAGAAGAGGGTCAACTATGCTAAAGCTAGACTCAAGGGATTTTCATTGGTGTGGTGGAACATGATGCAAGATGATAGAGTGAGTAGTGGAAAGAAAAATATTGTTTCTTGGGAGAGGATGAAAGTCAAATTGAGGGCACAATTCTTTCCCCCTAATTATGATATCCTAATATATCAAAAGCTATAGAATCTAAGACAAAAAGAAATGTCAGTGAGTGCTTACATAGAGGAGTTACATAAACTAAGCCTAAGGGTTAGGAGACAAGAAGATGAAATGGAGAAGGTAGCCAGATACCTTAATGGGTTAAGACAAGGGATTCAAGATGAGATTATCATGATGGCTTCTGATAGTATGCACAGATGTTTCCAATTGGCCTTAAAAGTAGAGGATAAGGCTAGAAGGAGGAATGGCTTCCATCAAAGGGGAAGAGGTGGCAGAAATATCATAGGTTTTTAGAGAGGCATGGGTAACTTTTTGAGGGGACAGAGCCCTAATAGACAAGAAGACAACCAGTCCCTGGATAATGGTGGGGGAAACCAATATAGAGGATATTTCCAAAGGGGAGGATATAGAGGTAGAGGACCACCAAGAGGTAGGTTCCAGCCCCAAGGGAGATCTAATTCATTTTTCACTGGCAGGTGTTATAATTGCAACCAAGTGGGTCACACAATGGGCAGGTGTCCTGAGAAGGCTTCCTCATCTTTAATGGGGGATAGGAGGAATCAGTTGGTGTAGGAGGATGACACTCAAAGTGTTACTTCTCCCATTTCCAAGGTAGGACCATTATTGGATGGAGATTACTTGATGTTAACAAGAATGTTGGTAAAAGTGCCTAGCACTATAGAGCCACCATAGAGAAAGAACTTGTTTAAAACAACTTGTAGGTCTCATGGGAAGATTTTCAAAGTGATAGTGGACTATGGATCCACTGAGAATATAGTATCCATAGAGATGGTGGAGAAATTGAAGTTGAGAAGGATACCTCTTACTACACCCTATAAGGTTTCATGGTTGAACAAGGGTCAACAAATAGTGGTAGATGAGAAAACCTTGGTAGAAATTGAGATTGGGGAGTACAAGGACAAGGTCCTATGTGACATACTACTTATGGACGCATGCCATCTGCTCCTAGGACATCCATGGTAGTATGATGTCAAACCAATACATGATGGAGAGAAAATTAATTATGTCATCACCAAGCTAGGAAAGAAGTTCCAAATGGATCCATTGCAAGAATCCAATGAAGAGAATAATTTGGGGACAAGTGTGATGTTATTTAGTGGGAAAGAGTTTCTAAAGGCCATGAAGAAGGAGAAAGGAGTCTGTTGTGCAGTGGTGATAAAACCAAAGGAGGAAACTAAGGAAAAAGTCAGTTTTCCACCAGAGATACAAGCATTGCTGGAGAAGTACCATGACATAGTAGATAATGGTTTTCCAAGTGCATTACCACCTATGAGGGATGTGAGTCATCATATTGACCTCATTCCTAGAGAAAATTTTCCTAAAAAAGAAGCATATAAGATGACACCAAGTCAAAATGCAGAGATAGCAAAACAGATTCAAGATTTGCTGGATAAGGGGTTAATAAGGAAGAGTTTGAGCCCATGTGTTGTCCCAATAGTACTTGCACTTAAGAAATATGGAAAATAGAGGATGTGTACAGACTCCAAGGCTATAAATAAGATCACAATCAGATATAGATTTCCAATGCCCCTGATAGAAGATTTGATGGACAATTTAGGAGGTTCTTGTTACTTTTCTAAGGTGGACTTGAAGTCAGGGTATCATCAGATAAGAGTGATGCCTGGTGATGAGTGGAAGAAATATTTTAAGACCAATGAGGTTTTGTATGAGTGGCTAGTAATGTCCTTTGGCCTAAGTTATGCACCTAGCACATTCATGAGGCTCAAGAATGAAGTGTTAGAAGATTTTATTGGTAAGTTTGTAATAGTTTACCTTGATGATATTTTGATCTTTAGTAGGTCCAAAGACGATCACATGAAGAATTTGGAGATTGTCTTAAGGAATCTACATAAAGAGAAGTTAATGATAAATCAAGAAAAGTGTGAATTTCTCAAAACTGAACTAGTTTACCTTGGTTTTGTGGTTGCTAATGGATGTATGAAGATGGACCTTGATAAAGTTAAGTCCATTTTAGAATGGCCTACACATAGGTTCATAGGGGATGTTAGGAGTTTCCATGGGTTGGCCTCCTATTATAGGAAGATTGTGAGAAATTTTAGTCATGTTTGTGCCCCTATACTTAACACCATAAAAGGTGGAATCAAATGTAAGTTTGAATGGACTGTGGAAGCAAACCAAGGGTTTGAAATGTTAAAGAAGAGGATAGTAGAAATACCTACTCTTAGGTTCCCTAATTTCAATCAACTCTTTGTGGTAGAGTGTGATGCTAGAAAGTTGGCTATTGGAGCAGTGTTATGCCAAGAAGGACATCCTGTGGCTTTCTTCTCTGAAAATTTGAATGAGGCTAAAAAAAAGTATTCCACATATGAATTGGAACTATATGCTATGGTAAAAGCCCTTTAGAAGTGGAGACACTACCTATTACCTAGGGAGTTTGTGGTCTACACTGATAACCATGCTCTAAGTTTCCTGAAAGGACAATAAAAAATGAACCAAAGGCACATGAAGCAGGTAGAATCATTGCAGGCTTATACATTTGTTATAAAGCACAAGAAGGAGATTAGAAAAAAGGTTGCATATGCTCTTAGTAGCAGAGTACTCAAAATCCAAGAGATACAATTGGAAAGTGTAGGGATGGATGATTTGAAGTACCTCTACAAGGAGGAAAAAGATTTCAGAGAAGCCTATGAGGCTTGTCTGAAGTTTCAACAGGATTTTAAAGTGGATTTCAGTGGGTTTGTTTTGTAGGAAGGCCTATTATTTAAAGGTCACCTTATGTGTATTCCCCAGTGCTCAATGAGTGAAAACATTGTGAAGGAGAAACACCAAGGCAGCTTGTGGGTCACTTTGGAGTGGATAAGACTTTGGAGCAAGTGAATAGGCACTACTATTAACCTAAGTTACAGTTAGATGTTAGGAGATTTGTAGAGCAATGTCAAATTTGTCAGAGGGCTAAAGGATAAAGTAGAAACAGTGGGTTGTATCAAATTTAATCTATACCCCAAAGGCCTTGGGAATACGTTAGCATGGACTTTGTTTTGGGGTTACCAAAGACACCTAGGGGACATGATAGTGTGTTTGTGGTGGTGGACCATTTTATCAAAATGGTACACTTCATTCCATGCAAGAAAAAAAATGATGCCTCTCAAATTGCAGATCTATTCTTTAGGGACAGTGTGAGGATCCATGGATTGCCACTGAATATTGTAAGTGACAAAGATAGTAAGTTTGTGGGTCACTTTTGGAGGACCCTATGGAAGATGCTTGGAACAAACTTGTCTTTCTCTTCATCCTATCATCCATAATTAGATGGGAAAACAGAGGTAGTGAATAGGTCACTTGGAAATTTTCTGAGGTGTTTGACTAAACAACATGGACAGTCATGGGATCACATCATAGGGTAGGCAAAATTTGCATATAATGACTCCATTAATAGGAGTACAAGGAAGAGCCCCTTTGAGATAGTTTATGGGATCAATCCTAGAGGGATTTTGGAGCTGAGGGATCTTAGTTTGAAGGACAAAAGGAGTGCATAAGGAGAGTCATTTGCAGAACAAATGAAAGAGCTACATGATCAAGTCAATAAGACTTTACAAAAGAAAGTGGAGAAGTACAAAACCAATGCTGATCAGACCAGGAGAGACTTGTAGTTCAAGGTTGGGGATCTAGTACTTTCCTATCTTAGGAAGGAAAGGCTACCCAAGGGTTAGCCTACTAAACTACTCATGAAGAAGATAGGGCCACTGAAGATTTTGCATAAGTATTGTAAGAATACCTATGAAGTGGAGTTGCCTCTTGATTTGGGGATTTCACCCATTTTCAATGTTTGTGACTTATATCCCTACAAGGAATAATTTCTATGCATAGGTCAGTCTAAACTTGTAGATTTAGAGGAAGATGATTGGGTGAAAAACTTACCTACCCCAAAGCCATTGTAATTGGAAAGTGTACTGGATTCTAAGGTGATAAAGAAGACAAGGAAGGGTAACTAAAAGGAGTACCTCATCAAGTGGCAAGGACTACCTAAATTTGAGGCCACTTGGATGACAGAGCTGGACATTTTGAACCATGGGGTCACCATTAAAGACCTCCTAACTCAAGGGACTTGAGTTATTTTGTCCAAGGGAGTATGGTGCAGGGAACCTCTGGTGTAGGACACCTCTCTATTTGATTTTTTTGCATGTTTTTAGTTTTGATTAGGTTGTTTTGTGTGTTTGGGAATGAGTTCTAATGGGTTAGATGCAATGATAGTTTAACTTCATGTTTGTAAGAGCTTTAGTGCTCATTAGGTGTTTTGGGTCATTTTGGCATCAAATAGTCAAAAGTTTCCATTTAAATGTAATGTGGGTTAGAAGTGTGTTTTATGACCCTACATATCTTATTTAGGGTCTTAGAAGTCAACATCAATCATCGAGTTAACAAATATAGACAAAATGCTCAAACAAGCAAAAAGTTGCTCGAGAAAGTTTTGTAAGACATTGCAAAATATGGTTAGAACTATTGTAACTACCCCATGATTGGTATATGAGCATGGATTCAATGTTTGGAGAAGGTGAATGAGATTTTGTATTGAAACATTTACTTCTGACACCCCTGTACGAATGACTATATCTGCATTTCAATCATTTTCACTGTATCTTTGCTACTGTATGGTTGTGTACGGATTGACATAGGTGATTAGCCTCAATGGAAGTGTAGTGTTTTCTTTCACCTTTTGTGTTCAGTAGATAGTTTGATTTCAAGTGTTTGTAGTGTAAATTTAGAGTATTTTGTAGGTCACTGGTCTGACAAAGACAATACAGTGCTACCTAGCTAGAAATGGCTCTAACCTAAAATCCCTCTCATGAAATTGACTAAAACCATGGGGAAAGTAGGTGTAGGGTCTATAGATAGGGTTTTGGTTTTATTTTTGGTTGTTTCAATGGATTTCATAGGCCAGAAGTGAAGCCCTATGGCTGACTGGTGAATTTAGGTGAGCAAGGACAAGGTGAACAAAGAAGTGGATCGAGCACCCATGACCTTTTGGGGAAGACTTAGTGGAAATTATAGATGCAATAGATAGTCTCCTAAAAGGATTCAAAGGTGGAAGGAGGTGAATCAAATATTGGATAAAAATTCAACAATTATTCAAGCTGACTGGTCCAGAGGCCTAATTAATAGGCTATAATCTAGGGCTTGGAAGAAACTAGGGTTTTGGGTGCTTTCAAAGGTCAAGGTTTTGGATTCTGATAGTGTTGGGTGATGCCTTGAATATTTTCAAGTTTTTTTGTGGAGTCATTTGGAGATTTTGGGAGCATTTGGCCAAAATTGGTGAAAATAGACCTAATAGGAGTTGAACAATTATGCCTCCTAGTGAAGTAATGACCAAATGGTTTGGTGAAGAGTCTTGGAGTATTGGAATGGATGTAGAATGACCAAGAATGGGTCAAGAAGTGTGTTAATATTCTTGGTGAATGTGTGAGAATATCCTAGGAAGAGGATTGGAAATCTAGGTGGAGATTTAGTGGAGGAAACTAGGCTTTTGGTTAACTAGTTGGACTAGTTGAGCTTAGAAATCTTGGAGTCTTCTAAAAACCAACTATACCTTGGAGGATAAGTTGGTAGATAGGGTCTTGGAGATCCTAATTTTAGGATGATCCAACAAAGAACAACCATTGGATGGTTGGATTGGTCAAACAAGCACCTAGGAGTGAGGAAAATCTCTAGATTCTCAAATCCTCTACATCAGGTTTGCCTTTTTTGAACCCCAGTTTTGGAATTAACCTCAAAGTATAATTGAAATTGCATAAGTAAAACAAAGTAAATGAAAATTTTTTCCTTTCTTTTAGAATCCCTTGTGGCAGATTCGAATCTGTGAATCCATAAGTATGTATGCACCAAAAAGGGTGTAGAATATAGAATGTAGAAGGTAGGATGTCTTCAATAAATTTCTTGTAGATCTTCAACACCAATCTTAAATGGTTTTTTGAATAGGAAGAGGCTTGGAGGAATGTGGATGGATAAATCTTCAACAAGAGGGCTCCATGGAGCTTGAATCCTTCAATGGCCACCAATGGATCTTCTTGATGAAATGAATGCTTGAGAAGTGCTTCAGAATGGATGAATGCTTCAATGGATGCTTGGATTTCTTAAAATCTTTCTTCTTCACCTTTGGATCTCACTCTTCAAGTCTTGAGTTCTTGCAATGATGATTATCAAGTCTTAGATTGTTGATGGTTCTTTTGGTTTGAGAAAATGAGAGGAGAAAGCTTCCTTTTATATGAAACTAGGGCACAATCTTCTAGAGAGGCCTACATAGGAGAATTAAATTCTAATTGGACCCATGCCCCTAGAAGAGGACCTATATTAAATATAATTTAAGATTTGTTGTTTTGAAGACCAAAATAGCCGACTCGGAAGTGAGAATTAACTATGAAATTTGAACCCCGTGCTTGGAAAAGGTTGATTGTGACCTAGGTCAAGGTAGAGGTCAACCTTGATGCAAAAAGGTTGACCTTGACCCTGAGGTCAAAGTCCCATTTTTTCAGTCTAGGGTGCCAGAAATAGGTTGGAAAAAGTAGAAATGGGTCAGAACAGGGGGAAAAAACTAGATCTAAGTCAGGGACCCATTAAAGGTGCTTGACATGATCCCAAACCACTTACTCAGAAGGATAAATAAGTCTACCATGGAAGTTCTTCCATTCTCCTACTATATAGTTACATTCTAACAATCAAAGAAAAAACTAGAGTAAGTAGCATTACCTCTAAGATCCCAATAAAATACATTTATAGGAAACATTTAAAAAATTTATTTCCCAAGATCATCATAAATAAGCTCATTGATGTTAAATAAAGTTTCCATGATAAAAACCAGGGTTAGAATTCTTGGATGAATTATTTTATTTATATTTTTTATTATAAATGATGATCTCATAAAAAAATCTTTAACTTATTAAGCACTACACTCAATCAAGGAAAGATATTGATGCAGACAAGGACAAAGAATCCCCAAAGGAGATGTCCAACCTTCTAGCAAGAGTCAACACAGAGGAAAAAAAAGATACAATCAAGAACAATTTTTTTTTTATCCAAATAAAATTTTTATTAATCATAATTTATTCATATTTGTCAGGCTATAAGGGCTTCCTGGTTACAATCAAGTACAAAGAAAAATAACTGAACTCAGACCTACTCCTAGATCTTTCTAAGTCTGAGATCTATCTTCTAGTAGATTCTGTTGATGAGGGTTTGGTGACCGGGTCTGCCAACAGTCATAAGTTGTCACCGCGTACTGAGGTACAGGCCAACTCCACCTGCAAAAGGTTATCCAGGGAAATGAGATTCCCTAGACCTCCAAGCACCTAGGTATTAGGTCATGATGGTGCGGGGCTCGGTTGGGGAATGTGACTATTTTTGAGGGGGATAGCTAGTTTCTTCAACTCATTCTCTTTGGAGATTCAGTAAGGTGGGGTTCCTCCAAGCATTCTATACTTAGCAAATAAATCAAAAAAGATCTTGCGGGGTTAGAAGTGTTTCATCTACTTATAGTTATGTTCTAACATTCCATACATCAATAATGCTCTAATATACTATACTAAATACTGAAGAAATACAAAACCATCAGTTCATATTTGATCAGTAGAAAGGGAAAGGAGGTCGTTACTCTACTTATAATATCAAAGCAGAAGACATGAAGAACATTAAACATAAAATACCATTAACTTGGAAGACAAGGTGTCAACAACAATCATTGCAAGAACCATCTCTTCTTCATTAATATTCCTTCCAGCAAGCACTGGTGCATAATACAATAGTGGCTCCAAGGGAGCATCTAACTGTTAAAAGCTTAAAAGACCAAGGAGCATTGAGCTCTACAACCGAAATGGAAATAGGGCTTCTCTATTGCTATGGACTGCAAAATTATCAATTTCGTCGACCCTTGGAAAAGGGCTGGACTTACTATTTATACACATTTACATCTAACCCTAACCCTAATTTATATTACACTGTAAAATAGAATATATTATCTGGTGGGCGGTACTACCTGCGCCACCCTACAAAAGGCCTTGAGACAGAATAGGCCTGCCATGTCAGAGGAATGAGACAAAAAAGTAGAGTGGAAGAATCAGCCTTGAGAAAAGAGCCAAGAAAGAGAAGGAAGAAATCATATCCCCTAGGGATCGAGGCTACATGCCTCATAAATGGGGAATGCAGCACCCTGTCTCCAACGTGCCAGGTGTATAGCTGAAGCTGTGTCTTGAGAAGCTCATCTGTTAAAAGACCACCATTGATTCAACATGCCTTGATGTAGCTAGCTACCTTCTAAAAACCTTCGACAACCTTTATTAACTTCTTGAAAGTGATCGGTCGACCTCGGGGACCAGGACACAGATCACTGAAAGAATAAAAAAATGTAGGATCTGGGAACTTACGTTCTGAAAGAATAAAGAATACAAAATGCTTTGGTTTTCTCCAACCCCTAGAGAAACTTTATTATTGCTTGTTATCATTGAAGGTCTGGAGGAGGTGGCAGATTCCATCCTCATCAATATCTTTGAGGCTAGACCGTCGGTACCTAGCTACCTCAATCTGTTCTCCCAGCTCTGGAACACTATTCTTGAATTCATCGGCCATTTTTTCCGCATCATGACCGCTAAGGATTATGCGAGTTAATCTTGCCATTTGAGTCCCATCCACTCCCTCTAGAGATTGATATCTAGATTCCATCAATTCTTCAAACTTCCCCAAAATGTATTCCTCTAGAGTGCATGTATCAGTGCTCAATGGGTTAGCTCCGGAGATCTTCATGACAAATTCTTTGTACATGTTTGAAGAATACTGGACCATGTTGATTTTATCATGCAGATCCCCTACCAGTTGCTTGAGCACCTCCAATGTGAGGTCAAGTCTGGACTACTAGGTCCTCACAAAATCAAATGATTCTTCTTCCAGAATCTCATACTCGGAAACGATATCCTCCCCAAGGCCGAGGAGTTCCTAAAGTTCTACCTTCCATGCCTCATAATTTTCCATATCGCCCTCCCATATGTTAATGATAGTTTCCACCTAATGTAGAATGTGTCGAGCGATGTACAAATCTGGGAGGGTGGATACCAGGAAGCGATGGGTGTTTCCTACCTGCAGAGCGACCCACTCATCGACCGCTTGGGCCTTCTTCTTCATCACTCGCAGGGAGTCAATGTGGCTCTGTGATAATGGCACATCAGATGTGGAGGCCTCCAGAGGAATGACACTAATAGGCCAGGCCAGCTCTGTAAGCAACCCCATAAGGTTTGTTGTCTTTTCCTTTTCTGCCTTTAGCCTTTTGGCCTCCTTTTCATATCGGGCCTCCACGGCTCTAGTCACCTCTTTCAATAGGTTCACTTCACCCTATTTTCATCTTTTTGCCAGAGATATCTCTGTCATATCATAATCTTTGGCCTCAGCAATTTCCTCGTCAACGTCTGAGGGAGGTTTTTCCACAACCACAACTATTTCTCCTCATGGCCCAGTTAAAGAGTATGAACTGTCCAGGCTTTCTTGGCCTTTGGCGGGCCCTGGATCTGAGCCATCATTTCGGCTAAGGAGAGATGAGCCCTAGGGTTGAATGGAGACTTTCTTTTCTTTCTCTTGACCAACCACTGAGGTGGCAGTGGTGGCTTTTTTTCCAAAGTCTATTCTTTAAGTTCTTCCCTTGTATCTCATTGTTGCTGCTCCTCAATGGTGTGAGTCTCGTCCGGGCCTTCTTCTTTCTCTTGGGCTTCATCAAGAACATTTCCTCCAGTGAATTTTATTTCTTCCACCTTGTCCTCTATACCTTTAGCTTTGTTCAGACCTTCATTAGCTATCCCAGAGGTTTCTTCCTCTTGTTTCTCTCCTTGTTCTTCGACCTCTGTCACCAGGGTTTCTTCCTATGCTGGTATATTCGTTGGCAATACAGGAGGTACCGGGCCAAGATTTAATGTTTGGGCCATGGTTATTACCTGCCAAAAGGTCGCTCTAGGGAGTGGCATTTGGAGCACGGTAGCTAAGGTTACGGTTTCTCTCGTAGGTCTGGTTCCCTCAGTGGATGCCATTTGTTCACCCTATTTCTGCTGGTCCACCCCCGTATCCTGTGTCTCTGGGACTTTGGAGGTGATCTCCCATTCTATTTCCTTCTCCTCGCCCATCTACTCTTCCTACTCCTATGCAGGTTCTTGTTCCTTAGCTTCCTCTTGTGCTGGGACTTCAGCCTCTGTTTTCTCGATGTCCCCCTGTAGATTCCTGAACTCATCGGTTGCAAAAACATCATCAAACTCATCCTGCAAAGGAGGGTTTGCTTGGACATCGGCATGCTCTGGTTCCTTTTCTGGATTTGGAGATTTAGAAGAAAGGATCTCAACCTGTGGGGTCTGGGGCATCCCTACCTCAAACTCTGCCTTGGGATTTTGGTTAAGCCTCTTCTTTCTCGGGGTAACTAATGGAGGCTCCGCATCCCTTATTGTTTCTTGTTCTGTCGGATCCACCCCTATTGCCTTAATCATCAGGGCTGCCAGTGAAGGGGAGGATGGGGGATGGATTTGTCTGTCCATAAGTACCAGATTAGCTAGCCGTGTGAGCAGATGCTCCCGCATTTGCTAGGAGACTGCTACTGATTATTTTATTTGTTCTTTAATGGGGACTTCTTACGACGGAGGGGTCGTTGCTATCCCTTTTCCTTTATCAACTTCCTGCGAAGAAGTCCCAGCCCCCGGGGTCAACTTGGGTATTGGCTGGGCCACCTGGCGGGTAATTTTAGGGCACACCTTCTTGAAGTGGAGGTGGCTACATTCAACTATGGTGCGAGTGAACTCCTCAATTGTGGGCCCTTCTTGGGCATCCCAATTCACTAGCAAAAGTGCCATTTTGTCGATCCCCTTTTCCTTATACTGGGGATCTACCATGGAACCCATGTCTGAGAAGTCCTCTAGGAATCTCTAGAGTTTCAACCTTTCCATCATTCCTATGGTCATTCTGACATAATGTCACACACGGACCTACACGTCATCTTGGCAGTCTTCCCATAAGTCCTCCATGTGATATTGATGGGACTTTGATGCTCGAGGAAGTGCCGTTGCAATATTTCCATGTGGATCAAAATGTTTTCATGCCGAGTAGAATTCTGCCAAGTTATAGCATTTAAGCTCATTATCCACTTCTTTTGCGGTGGCCAAACTACATGAATAGTTCCCTCAAGTGATTGGGAATAGAATATTTGTTACCCTCTTTAAGGCAAAGAGTGCATGCAGCTCCATTATCTGCCAGCAATATTCCAGGAGAATTATCCTATCCTCGTAGTGTTTGGGCAACAAGTAGGGTTTCCCAGAGAAGTCGATTACCCTAATGTAAGTGTGCTATTGAAACTGTATGTAATAATGTCTATAACTCTGGATGAAATTCATTGCCTCTGTAGACAAGCAATATCCTGCATCTCGGGTGGCTGTGAGCAGGTGGTAGTAAACGAAGGCATTGTTTACCTGGAAAAAACTTGGGAAGCTGGCCTCCCATTGAACCTGTGGGAAATGGTCCCAAGGGGCCTTCTAGCCTGGGCCAATCTTGAGTACGCCCTCTGTGAGTAGTCCGTTGGTGTGGAGCCGTTGTTGTGCCAAGGCCTAGAGAACATAAGAAGTCATATAAAACTTCTTCTTGTTGGCCAGGTGAAGAAACTGGGAGTCCACATGGTTGGAGATTATGGCAGCCCAGTCAAAATATTCCTCGCCCGTGATGATACCCAGAAAAAAGTAGTACATCCGCCCAGAGAATTCTTGGGCATGTTGTTGTTCGTAGACCCGACATAAGGCTATCATCCCCATTTGGATGCTTTCTTTGAATTCAGCCCTGGGGATTTCTAGCTTCATCCTCTTGGGATCCCTTTTCAGGGTCTTTAGCCAATGACTATTCATGTATATACAGGCCGCTTCCTCCAATTGAGTGAATTGGGCCAAGGAATCTGACCTAGTGACTACGGCTAGTTTGTTAAATTGGGGAATCCCCAAGCCCCTCTAGAAGGTATCTGGATCAAGGGACACCATGGGAGTAGGGTACCCTATTGGCTCTGAAGCTGCGAGCATAATAGCCTGGACAGAGGTGTTGTAGTGTGCCACAAGTGTGAGACTAAGCTTTGGTGACTGCACAGAGCATGGGAAACAAGCCACTTTGAGGATCCCGGAGTTCCCAATTTGAATGGCCAATGGATCTCTGGCCCGCCTCTGAATGTACATGATCTTCACCAAGCCCTGCATTTCAGGCCATATTTTGATGCTGGTGTCGGTAATAAGCTAGAATTTGGACTCAATCTTGGAGCCTCTGATAACACTGTCCTTTATAAAATTCAAGCTTATAGGTAGTTTCTCCAGGGCCTTCTCCATTTTGGATCTAACTGCCGCCCTGGTAACTGTCGTAGAAGGTAAGTCTGGACTTCCGGGTGGTGAGGATGCGGAAGCTTTAGACATGATGACAGTATATTTTTCTAGAAACCTATAGAGAAAGATGACTATCAGGACATATAGATAAACAAAACTACTCCGGGGTCTGGAGATCTTACCATCGCGGTGATTACTTCCCCTGAAAGGTTATCTTTGTTCAAAAACTCAAGAAAGCATGCATACATATATTGCAAACTTAGAATTTTAATTAACCATCTGGGTCTGGGGATTTTATCACACTTAGTAAAAGGACATAGGGTGGATGATGGCAAGAAACTTGGAGCCCAAGGAAATAAGCGTTGGAACACGCGCACAAAAAGTGAGCTGTCAGACCCACGTGCGTGCCGCGTAGGTGAGCAATAAATGGGAGTTATGGTGACGGCGATAGAGCCAACTGTTTGAATGCACAAAAAGTGAAGGCTACTTAGAAAAATTTAAATGCATGCATGGGACATAAATGTAAGTTAGGCTGGTTTATGGAGGAGAGAGAAAACCACCTGTTTAAAATTGGCCTAGAGCCGAGTTTCAACCAGGCGGTATTCTGTACAGAGCGAGCTTGCGGATGAGGAATTAGCAATAGATGCAGCATGGTGAACTCTACAGACTAAAGAAGATATATACAGAATATACACGAGAGCCAAAGAGAATACACATGCAAACCAAAAGGATACACAATGGATATACACCAAATTTACATATATACATAGCGCAAAGCAAATATTTACAACAATCAAAGAATGTATAGAATATTAACAAATTTTACATTACTCACAAGCTATGCTACACCTGCAAAAAGGGCGGACAACCCTCTGGCAGAGCCGACCCACCAACGGGTGGCAAACCAGAAAGAAACACAAGGCACAACACAAAGTGAAACAATGCAGAACTAGACAAAACCAGAAAGAAGGAAAGTCAAAATGGAGAGGAGGCACCAACCTAAAAATAAAGGATGGAAAGTAAAGGAAACCACCACGAATGCTTTGCAATAGCCTCAGCTACCAAATGATCAAAACTTGCCACCACAAACCACCCACAACTGCTTAGAAAAGCTCGGAATGGTTAGGACTAGATTACCGTTAAATCACTCTAAAATTTCTCTGATTACTCAAGTGTTTAATCATGGTAAATGTGAAAATGACAGGTAACTTCTATTTATACCCGCAGTAAAAGCAAGTTACCTTTCCTTGCCAAAACTCTGAACAGACAGACCTACGGACTCTGGGCCCGGGGGTTCCATGCGACGATGCCACCTTAAGGAAAGGAGACATCATGGTGAAGAATCTCGAAGTCTGGAATCCAGCCCCCAACAAAAGATGACCAACTCTAGGACCGGGTCTCGGAGACACGAGAGACCAACAAAACAAAACAACACCGCAGGGAAGAAAACCCCGGAGAAGGAAAACAAAGAAAACAAAGAAAAGAGAAGGCAAGAGCCCAAAGCAAAAAGCAAGAAAAAGGGGACCCAACATTTTGCACACAAAACATAGGGACGGGGATGTAGGGCATAACAAATGGTGACTATCTAGGATGAATGCCGCAGTGCATTTGAGAACTCCAAAATCTCTGGTTAGAAAAAACTAGAATAAATCACTACCTCGAAGCATCTTTCCTGTGAAGAGTAGCATGTTTGAGAAAATCTGGCCATCTGTGGTGTAACTCATGATCTTTTCATCAGTGGTAAAGTGTGTGCTTTGGAAGGAAATCAAGCCAATGACCTCTTTGAGAAATAGAGAGGAGGCACTAAGTACATCAAACCATGAAGTCATCCAATTTGCTCATATCTCCTGGAGACTAGAGTTCTGCCCTACTTCCTACTATTTTGTATGTTTCTGGGTGGGAGGGTGATACTTCTTTCACCATCAAGCTTAAGCTTAGCTAATTTTAATGGTGGTACTTCTTTCACCCTTCCCCCTATTTTTATATGTTAAATGGGGGATAAAAATTCTAGACCTGGAAAGAATCTTTTAAAAGTTCAGAGTTGGGTCGATCAACTTAGTGCGACCGATCTACCCTCGATGTGTCTAATTACTTGTCCTTCATTTTTATTTCATTGATTGCTAGATTTCTAGAAATAAACCCGATGAAGATTGCTCAAAATGTACTACCAAACTTGTAAAATAACTCCAGAGCCTGGACCATTTCTGTTATGCTAATAATAGATTCCAAAGTTCACCATGATACCGACATCATCCCGAAGACTAGAGTTTATGCGAAGCATTCTAATCCTCACAAGGAGAACAAAATGTTGGAACCCGAAAAGAAGACCAGAAACCAAAAATGAAAACAACCAAAGAAAAAGGACTACCCTAGAGGATAGCCAACAAGACTATTTTCAAGGCAAGGTACCTCCCAACAAGGCACTGGGAAAGAAATATTTACAATCCAGAAACTTACATAAAATACAGCTTTGGGAAAACTCACCTTATTCGAAATAATGTTTGAGAAACTGTCCATTGACAGGCAGTGGGATAGGCTCTCCAGTCATGGTGTTAAGGCGATAGGTATTTGCCCCGCAGATCTCTGAGATTAAGTATGGCCCGAGCCAGAGCTGTTGGAATTTGGTGTGCTTTCCCTTCTTTTTTTGGGCCTTGTCCCACAGTAGGACCAAGTCTGAAATCTGAAAATCCTTGTATTGGGCTCTGTGGTCAAACCATCATTTTACCACTGCTTGGTGATGCATGAAATGTTCAAGGGTTGCGTCCTGCTATTCCTCCATCCGCACCAAATTCAGAAGTCAAACCTCCATGATGTTATCCTGGTTGCTGAATTCCTGCATAAACTATAAAATGGGGATTTGTAAGTTGATTGGGAATATTGGGTTTTGGCCATAAACCAGATGGAATGGGGACGTTCCTAGGGCAGCTTTAATTTGAATGTGATCCACCTAGAGGGCGAATATCAAATTTTGGTGCCAGTCCCGGGGATTCTATTCTAGTAGGTGTTTGATCACTTCAAGTAGATTTTTATTCATAGATTCAGCAACACCATTCCCCTAGGGGTAATAGTTGCTGGAAAAATTTAGAGTGATATTCTGATTGTAGGTCCACTTAAGTAATTGTGCCAAAGAAAATGCCAGACCATTGTCACATACTAAAGCGAAGAGAATTCCAAATCTTGTGACGATGTTTTCTTCTAGGAACTTAATAACTACATTTGCCGTGTTGTTTTTGCAAGGTATAGCTTCCGACCATCGGGTGCAGTAATCACTAGTAGTTAGGATGTACCGGTGGTTGGTAGATGAGTTGGGGTTGATTTCCCTGATGAAGTCAAATGCCCATTGGGCAAAGGGTCAAGCCTCGAAGAATGGTTGTAAAGGCATAGCCGGGTTATGCTTACGATGCGCCGTGGTTTGGCAAGTGTGGCATCTTTGAATGTGAGTGTAAACATCTTTAAATATATAGGGCCAATAGCACCCAGTCCGGAGGATTTGATAGGCAGTGGCATTGGCTGAGCCATGCCTAGTTTCAAGCTGCCTATGGAATTTTTTGATCATCTTTGCAGCTTGGTCTCTGTCAATGCACCGAAGTTACACTCCCTCATAGTTCTTGCAATAAAGCGCGGAGTCTTTGATCATGAAGTGAGTGCTCTTCATCTATAGGGCATGGAATTTATTGGGAGGTAGCAACTCTGGGCATTTGTTGTTTAACAGTAAGTATACTAGATCGGTATACCATGGGTCTTGAGTGATAGACTCCACCGTGTAAGTCTGACATTCTATGTGGGGAGTTTCTTCCACCATCGCTCGACTTAGTCCCTGGCCTCAGACTATCTTCATGAGCTGCATTTTTAAGTCATATTCCTAGAGGATGGCCATCCATTTCCCCCATCTTTCACCCAATTCACTCTGTATTAGCAGAGACTTTATGGCCTGGTCTGGGATGATAGTGTGTACCTTTCTCCAGAGAATATAATGTCATAATTTCTTCACAGTGCGGACAAGAGAAAAAGCCTACTTTTCTAATGATGAGTACCATAATTTAGCATTCTTGAAGGGGGAGCTCATGAAAGCTATTGGTCATTCTTCCCCTTCAACCTTTTGAGTCAATACTACTGTAGTAGAATGCGGTGAAGCAAAGGAGTAAATATAAAATGGAAGGGAGTAGTCCAGACTAGCCAAGACAGGTGCCTCCGTTATCATTTGTTTGATCTAGGTGAATGCCCGATTTGCTTCAAGACTCCACTCAATCTTGGTATCCTTTTTCATCATTTCATTGAGTGGTTTAACTATCTCGGCAAATCCTTTAATGAACCGTTGGACAAAATTGATCTTTTCAAAGAAAGATCGCATCTCTTTCTTGCTGTCGGGCATTTGTATGTTCAGCAGTGCTTCAACTCTCTCAAGGTCAATGGATATGCCCTTCTCAGAGATGATATGCCCAAGAAAATTCCCTTCTGTGACCACAAATATGCACTTCTTGGGGTTGAGGGATATCCCATACCGACAACATCTCTTGTAGATCTGGGCAAGGTGGGCGGCATGATCACGCCTATCCCAGGAAAAGATAGTCAAATCATCCATGTAGATGATTATGCACCGATTCACAAGGCCCTCAAATGTAATGTCCATAGCCTTTTAAAATGTGGCCCCTACATTAATTAAACCAAAGGGCATCCTCTTGTATGCAAATGTTCCCAACTTGGTAGTGAGCACAATTTTCTCTCTGTCTTCGTACTTAACCATGACTTAGTTATACCTGAAGTACCCATCCAAGAATGACATCATTTGGGATCCATTCACTATTTGTAACACCTCATCCAACAAGGGGAGAGGGTGATTATCCTTCTTGGAGGCCTTATTCAAATTTTGGAAATCCACACAGGCGAATTTCACCACTCTTCTTCCTCACAGGGACCAGATTGGCAACCCACGTAGTGTGCCAGATTGGAAAGATTATCCGGGCTGACAACAATTTTTCCACCTGTTGATGAATTAGAGGCTCGATCAGTGGGTTGACTGGTCATTTCTTTTTTCTGAAAAGTCTTAGCATCAAGCTTCAAGGGGATGGTATGAGTCATAATGGATGTGTCGTATGTTTTCAAGTCCTCATATCCCCATGCGATCATGTCTATGTATTCCTAGAGAACCGTGAGAATCTTTACCTTCTCCGCAGGGGAGTAGGAGGTACCAATGTGTATAATCTTTTCTTCATCGAGTTGGCCGATGTTTACCTTTTCAAACGTTCCTCTCTTAGAGGAGGATGGCATCTTTTCTTGGCCTCGACTGTCCAAGTCAAAGATTCATTCAAGCATGACCATCCCCTTTGGGATGGTGTTACTGGGTAGGTCCATGATCCCATCATCTTCATTACCCTATTCCATATCATCATGGTCTCGTTCCTCCACTATCTGATCCTTAAACACACCAACATTAGCCATGAAGGATAGGATATGCTGATCATCTTCAAAATTCTGAAAGTGGGTGACATTATCTGGAATGGACGGGGTAGGGACCATCTCAACTAAAAATCTCCGAAGTCATGAGCCAGCCATGGGTTCAAGTGTGCTGGCAGAAATAGCGAGGGCATCTGGGACATAATTCTATCGTTGGGGAATGAGATCAATGCCAAAAGCATCAAAATCTTCAATAAGGCTCCATGCCCAGTTGCGGTATGTGGCCAGCCTTTTTTCATGGCATGTATATTGGCTCCAAACCTGTTTGACAACCAACTCTGAATCACCCAGGGCCCGAAGGTGAGTGATTCCTTTCCTTAACACAAATAAGAGTCCAAGGACCAGAGCCTCATACTCCGTAACATTGTTCATACAGTTGAACTACAGCCTATAGGATGCAAGGAAGGATTTTCCTCGCGGTTTTATTAATTCTACCCTAGCCCCACAACCTTGTTTGGACCGGGAACCATCAAACTTAAGAGTCCGCAAATCATTATTTGTGTTCTAGAGCTGGGGAGTGGGAGTAGCCTTTGGATTTCTTTTGGGAGACTTGGGAGGAGCTTCGTCCCTTATTGTTGGTGCATGGGTGAGGTTTACCTCTAGAGAAGTTTGAATTTAGGATTCCTGGGGAGATGGCACTGAAGAGGTGCTTCTGGTCGGGATACAAGGTTCCAGGGAATCAGTTGTGCATTCTTTATTCCGGCAGGCGTCGATGTGCCAAGTAGTGATGGAAAGGCAGAGTACACACTCTAGTTCTAAATGTTTTTGATAGTGTACTTGGCACCAAGTACTGGACAAGAGTGTGGCAGGGGTCACTGCGGCACCTTGAGAGTCAACGTCAACCCTCAACTTTTCTTCTAGGTCCTGGGTTCTCTGCATAACTACGGAGTCCTCCCCGGGGGTGAAATCAAATGTTAAGATTTCAAAGGGTTGGTACACCCCCGGGGAAGTCTCAGAGAAGAAGACCTCACTAACCCTCCCGACTTTGGTAAGGGCCTACTTCATCTAGGGCTCACTTTCAACCTAGATCTTGTTTGATTCTCCTTCCCAAGGGAGCCACAAGTGGTAGAAGTTGGTCAAAAAGTATCTGTTCAAGGACTTAGACCAATTCTAACTTAATAACATCTTGTTAGTCTCTGGGATGTCCACCACTTGGACGTCGATTATGCTAGCTACCCTGAGGTCTTGGATAAGCTGTATCTGGATGTTCTTTAGTTCCCCCACCATTTTCATAGCTATTTTGTCTAATTGAATCACTACGCCATTAGATGGGGTGGGATGGAATCCAAGCTTCTGGCATATAGAAAGGGGCATGATATTGCCTAAATCTCCAAAATCTACTAGGCAGTTGTGTATATTTTTACCTTGGATATTTAGGCCTAGTAGGAAGGGAGGATCTTCGTTGTTTCCCCAGAAGATAGACACGTTGGCATCTTCAAAAGAGACTGTCTTGGGTGGGCGATTGACAACTTCCAGGTTTCCCAAGAGCTTTAGAAGAGACTTCTTCTACTCAAGATAGTTTAGAAAAACCTCCATCA
Organism: Thuja plicata; assembly: GCA_018584345.1. NCBI lineage: Eukaryota > Viridiplantae > Streptophyta > Pinopsida > Cupressales > Cupressaceae > Thuja > Thuja plicata. The sequence continues at coordinate 2,681,232 of MU225971.1, read as the reverse complement.
AGGTCATGGAGGTGGTAGTTTATTCTAACACTTTTGTGATGTCAAATCTTCCCCCTAGGAATTGATGGCTTCCCTCGGCCAAGTCTTTCGCTTGGTTAGAGCTAGAACTTTTTAGAGGGATGGGCCGATCAGTTGCATTATCTTAGGGAGGAGTGTCCCAGGTGGGAGGTGTAGGTGTGTAATTTGGTCCTTTACCAGCCTGACTTTAGGTATTGTATGGAGTTCGTAGATTGGTGAAGGCATTGGTTTCAAAGGGCGGGATCGATTCATCAAAGAATCCTTGCAATTTGGATTCTTGTTCATATTCCCCAGAAGTTCCAAAGAAGATGGTCTCATAGGTGAAGGAACTATGGGTTGACTCTTGCATAGGAGGCTCTGGGGGAGTAGCATCATGCCATTATTGTCTGTCTAGCTAGGAGATCATGATGACCTTCTCCAGCGTGGTACAGTTTACCCCATTATGGGAGCCTATGTCGTGCAATCTACACCAATTAGTCATGGGCTAGAAGTCTATGACTGGTGTAAAATGTGATGGTCCAACACCACTTTGGTTGGCATTTTGGTTCGGAGGTGGGCCTCTGGTGTTTGTGTTGTTATTCCATTGCTGTTGATTGGGCTGAGGCCCGTTGTTGAAGTTTCTTCCCCCGAAAATTTTGTTTCATTGGCTGGAGAAGATATTCCCTCTCCAAGAATTGGAATTCTAGGGTGCGTAGGACCCTACCTTCAGCTGACCCATGTCCATAGTCAAGGTGGACAACATTCACTGAAGGGATTCAAACTTGGCGGTCAACTGAGTGTTTACATCACAATGTGATAGTTGTTGTTGGTTCCTCAGGAAGGCAGCAGTGTTCATCGGAGTCGAGGGTGGCAATCCTCCAGCCACAGCCAACTGGAAGAAGGGCACTCTGAGAGGTTGTATCTGAGGCTGTTGTACCTACTACAACTGATTCCAAGGGAAAACTTCATGACCTAGTATTTACTGAGTCTGCGATGGGTAAATGTACCGGGCCTACTGGTCTATTGGCGGTGGCATGGGATTCATTTCCATCACGGGGGCACCTATTGCTAGATTGGGGTTATATCCCCCAGCGTACGTAGTTTCGCCGGGGATCATGTTGAAGGGTGTATTCTGCCCAATCGTGCCTAGGGACTTGTTGAGGCCACGGGACAGTTCTAAGGCTAGGTTATAAACTTTTTCCAGAGTATCCTGGTCGCCCACAACAATTCTTCTCCAAAGGAGAGTGGCAACGAAGGGGTCCATCGCATTCGGATAAGTCTGTATGGTTACTTTCAGGGATGGAATGAAAGGGCCCGTGTATCGCTTCAAGGCATGCTGGAACCGATGGTTGAATGCTACAAGGGGTTCATTGGGTTCCTTCTTGATGGAGATGAACTGGCTATGGGACCAAGCAAGGTCTACATGTATGCAAAAGGCAGCCAAAAAGGCATCCTCCATGTCCTGCCAACTATTGATGGAGTTAGCAGGAAGGTTTAGGTACCAGTTCAGCTTGCCTTGTCCTAAGGATAGAGGAAACATCTAGGTCACAACATTCTCATGTTGGATCCGGTGTCAGTTCATGGCATCCTTATATGCCTGTAAGTTTTCTTCTATGGTTCTTGAGCCTAAGTGCTCATATCATGGGAAAATCTTCTCCGGGTGTGAGGGTAAGTCGTTAATTATGCCCGAAAAAGTTTCCATAGGGGACCCGGTGTTACCAAAGTATGTAGCCATGGGGGGAACTATATTTTGAGTAGTTCAAGCATTGGTTCCTGAGATTGTTTGAGAATTTTGGGTATTCTGAGGTGCACTGGACCCCTAGACAATAGTGGCTGGTGTGGTTTTCAGGGTCCATTTCTTTCGAGCAGGAGGCTCGAGTTCAACAAACCTCCCAGGGTTTTGGGCTGACCTAAGGATTCTCTCAAAATTTGCTGGGGAGAAAGACCCAATCCCACTAAAGGCTTGACTCCTAAAACTATTGCTTGGGAAACCCTTGGGAGGTGTAAAATTGGAATCTTGAGAGGGGGATGAGTTCATGCCCTCCTTCTAGCACCAGTTTCTGTTGACGGGGGTTTGGTGACCGGGTCCACAAATAGTCATAAGTTGTCACCACGTACTGGGGTACTGGCCAACTCTGCCTGCAAAAGGTTATCCATGGAAATGAGATTCCCCA
>MU225971.1:2661095-2679011 GCA_018584345.1 Thuja plicata | reverse complement strand
TTCTGTTGACGGGGGTTTGGTGACCGGGTCCACAAATAGTCATAAGTTGTCACCACGTACTGGGGTACTGGCCAACTCTGCCTGCAAAAGGTTATCCATGGAAATGAGATTCCCCAGACCTCTAAGCACCTGGGTGTCGGGTCATGACGGTGAGGGGCTCAGTTTGGGAATGTGACTGTTTTTGAGGGGGATAGCTGGTTTCTTCAACTCATTGTCTCCAGAGATTCAGTAAGGTGGGGTTCCTCCAAGCATTTGATACTTAGAAAATAAATTGAAAAAGATCCTATAGGGTTAGAAGTGTTCCATCTACTTATAGTTATGTTCTAACATTCCATACATCAATAATCCTCTGATATACTATACTAGATATCAAAGAAATGCACAACCATCAGTTCATATTTGATTAGTAGCAAGGGAAAGGAGGTCATTACTCTACTTATAATATCAAAGCAAAAGACATGAAGAACATTAAAAATAAAATACCATTAACTTGGAAGACAAGGTGTCAACAACAATCATTGCAAGAACCATCTCTTCTTCATTAATATTCCTTCCAGCAAGCACTGGTGCATGATACAATAGTGGCTCCAAGGGAGCATCTAACTGTTAAAAGCTTAAAAGACCAAGGAGCATTGAGCTCTACAACCGAAATGGAAATAGGGCTTCTCTATTGCTATGGACTGCAAAATCATCAATTTTGTCGACCCTTGGAAAAGGGCTAGACTTACTATTTATACACATTTACATCTAACCCTAACTCTAATTTACATTGCATTGTACAATAGAATATATTATCTAGTGGCCGGTACTACCTGCGCCACCCTACAAAAGGTCTTGAGACAGAATAGGCTTGCCATGTCAGAGGAATGAGACAAGAAAGTAGAGTGGAAGAATCATCCTTCAGAAGAGAGCTGAGAAAGAAAAGGAAGAAATCAGATCCCCTAGGGATCGAGGCTACATGCCTCATAAATGGGGAATGCGGTGCCCTGTCTCCAATGTGCCAGGTGTATAGTTGAAGTGGCACCTCCAGAAGCTCATCTGTCAGAAGACCACCATTGATTTGACATGCCTTGATGTAGCTATCTACCTTCTTACAACCTTTGACAACCTTTATTAACTACTTGAAAGTGATCAGTCGGCCTCAGGGACCAGGACACAGATCACTGAAAGAATACAAAAATGTAGGATCTGAGACTCTGAGATCCAGGAACTTACATTCTGAAAGAATAAATAATACAAAATTCTTTGGTTTTCTCCGGCCCTCAGAGAAACTTTATAGTTGCTTGTTATCATTGAAGGTCTAGAGGAGCTGGGAGATTCCATCCTCATCAATCTCTTTGAGGTTGGACCGTCGGTACTTAGCTACCTCAATCTGTTCTCCCAGCTCTAGAAAACTATTCTTGAATTCATCGGCCATTTTTGCCACATCATGACCACTAAGGATCATGTGAGTTAATCTCTCCATTTGAGTCCCATCCACTCCCTCTAGGGATTGATATCTAGATTCCATCAATTTGTTAAACTTCCCCAAAACGTATTCCTCCGGAGTGCACGTATTAGTGCTAAATGGGTCAGCTTCAGAGATCTTCATGACAAATGCTTTGTACATGTTTGAAGAATACTGGACCGAATTGAATTTATCATGCAGAGCCCCTACCAGTTCCTTGAGCACCTCCAATGTGAGGTCAAGTCTGGAGTGTTGGGTCCTCAAAAAATCAAATGATTCTTCTCCCAGAATCCCAGACTCGGAAACCATATCCTCCCCAAGGCTGAGGAGTTCCTCAAGTTCTACCTTCCATGCCTCATAATTTTCCATATTGCCCTCCCATATGTTAATGATAGTTTCTACCTGATGCATAACGTGTCAAGCCACATACAAATCTGAGAGGGTGGACACCAGGAGGCATTGAGTGTTTTCTACCTGCAGAGCGACCCACTCATTGACCACTTGGGCCTTCTTCTTCATCGCTCGCAGGGAGTCAATGTTGTTCTGTGGTAATGGTGCATCAGATGTGGAGGCCTCTAGAGGAATGACACTAATAGTTCGGGCCAACTCTGTAAGCAACCCCATAAGGTTTTCTATCTTTTCCTTTTTTTTCTTGAGCCTTTGGGCCTCCTTTTCATATCAGGCCTCCATGGCTCTGGTCACCTCTTTCAACAGTTCACTTCACCCTATTTTCCTCTTTTTCCTAGAGATATCTTTGTGATATCATAATCTCTAGCCTTGGCAGTTGCCTCATCAATGTCTGGGGGAGGTGTTTCCACAACCGCAACTGTTTCTCCTCTCAGCCCGATTTGAAGATAATGAACCATCCAGGCTTTCTTTGCCTTCGGTGGGCCTTGGATCTGAGATATCATTTTGGCTAAGGAGAGATGAGCCCTAGGGGTGGATGGAGCCTTTCTTTTCTTTCTCTCGACCAACCACTAAGGTGGCAGGGGTGGCTTTTTTGCCAAAGTCTATTCTTTAAGTTCTTCCCTCATATCTCATTGTTGTTGCTCCTCAGTGGTGTGAGTCTCATCCAGCCCCTCTTCTTTGTCTTGGGCTTCATCGAGAACATTTCCCCCAGTGAAATTTATTTCTTCCACCTTGTCCTCTATACCTTTAACTTCATCCAGACCTTCATTAGCTGTCCCGGGGGTTTCTTCCTCTTGTTTCTTTCCTTGTTCTTCGGCCTCTGTCACTGGGATTTCTTCCTCTGCTGGTATATCTGTTGGCAATAGGGGAGGTACCGGGCCAAGACTTAACATTTTCACCATGGTTATTACCTACCCAAAGGTTTCTCTAGGGAGTGGCACTTGGAACACAGTGGCTGAGGTTATGGTTGCTCCCATAGGTCTGGTTCCCTCAGCATTTTCCATTTGTTCACCCTATTTCTGCTGGTCCACCACCGTATCCTGTGTCTCCAGGACTTCAGAGGTGATCTCCCATTCTATTTCCTTCTCCTCTCCCATCTACTCTTCTTTCTCCTATGCAAGTTCTTGTTCCTTAGCTTCCTCTTGTGCTGGGACTTCAGCCTCTGTTTGCTCAATGTCCCCCTGCAGATTCTCGAACTCGTCAGTTGCAAAAATATCATCAAACTCATCCTGTGGAGGAGGGTTGGCTGGGACATCGGTAGGCTCCGATTCCTTTTGTGGCTCTAGGGAGTTGAAAGAAAGGATCTCAACGTGTGGGGTCTAGGGTATCCCCAGCTCTGGCTCTGCCTTAAGCTTTTGGTTAAGCCTCTTCTTTCTCTGGGTAACTAATGGAGGCCCCACATCCCTTATTATTGATTGTTCTATCTGATCCACCTCTATTTCCTTAATCATCAGGGCTTCTAGTGAAGGGGAGGATGGGGGACGGATTGGTCCGTCCATAAGTATCAAAGTAGCCAGTTGTGTGAGAAGATTCTCCCGCATTTTCTCGGAGGCTGCTACTGATTGTTTGATTTGTTCTTTGACGGGGACTTCTTGCGAGGGAGGGGTCATTGCTATCCCTTTTCCTTTATCAACTTCCTACGAAGAATTCCCGTCCCCTGGGGTCAACTTGGGTATTGGCTGGGCCGCCCAGCGAGTACTCCCAAGGTACAACTTCTTGAAGTAGAGGTGGCTGTGTTCAACTATGGTGCGAGTGAACTCCTCAATTGTGGGCCCTTCCTAGGCATCCCAATTCACTAGCAGAAGGGCCAATTTTTTGATCCCCTTTTCCTTATACTGGGGATCTATCGTGGAACCGGTGTTTGAGAAGTCCTCTGAGAATCTCTGGAGTTTCAACCTTTCCATCATTCCTGCAGTCATTCTGACATAATGCCACCCCTGAACTTCCATGTCATCTTGGCAGTCTTCCCAGAAGTCCTCCATGTGATATTGATGGGGGTCTGATGCCCAGGGAAGTGTCATTGCAATATTTCCATGCAGATCAAAATGTTTCTATGCCAAGTAGAATTTTGCCAGGTTATAGAATTTAAGCTCATTATCTGCTTCTTTTGTGGCAGCCAGACTGCATGAATGGCTCCCACAAGTGATTGGGAATAGAATATTTGTTACCTTCTTTAAGGCAAAGAGTGCATGTAGCTCCATTATCTGCTTGCAATATTCCAGGAGAATTATCTTGTCCCTGCAGTGTTTGGGTAACAAGTAGGGTTTCCCGGAGAAGCCGGTTACCCTAATGTAAGTGTGCTGTTGAAACTGTATGTAATAATGTCCATAACTCTGGACTAAATTTATCGCCTCTATAGATAGGTGGTATCCTCAATCCTGGGTGGGTGTGAGCAGGTGGTAGTAAACAAAGGCATCATTTACCTGGAAAAAACTTGGAAAGCTGGCCTCCCATTGAACCTATGGGAAATGGTCCCAAGGGGCCTTCTAGCCCAGGATGATCCCAAGTATGCCCTCTATGAGTAGTTCATTGGTGTGGGGCCATTGTTGTGCCAGGGCCCAGAGAACATAAGAAGTCATATAAAACTTCTTCTTGTTGGCCAGTCGATGGAACTGGGAGTCCACATGGTTGGAGATTATGGTGGCCCAGTCAAAATATTCCTCACCCATGCTGCTACCTAGCAAAAAGTAGTACATCTACCCAGAGAATTCTCAGGCATGTTGTTGTCTGTAGACCCAGCATAAGGCTATCATCCCCATTTCAATGCTTTCTTTGAATTCGGCCCTAGGGATTTCCAGCTTCATCCTCTTGGGATCCCTTTTTGGGGTCTTTAGCAATTTATTGTTCATGTATATACGGCCGCTTCCTCCAATTGAGTGAATTGGGCCAAGGCATTCGACCTGGTGACTATGGCTGGTTTGTCAAATTGGGGAATCCCCAAGCCCCTCTAGAAGGTATCTAGATCGAGGGACACCATGGGAGTAGGGTACCCTCTTGGCTCTAGAGCTGCGAGCATAACAGCCCAGACAGAGGTGTTTTAGTGTGCCGCAAGTGTGAGAATAAGCTCTGGTGACTGCACAGAGCATGGGAAACAAGCCACTTTGAGGATCCCAAAAGTTCCCAATTTTAATGGCCAATGGATCTCCAGCCTGCCTCTGAGTGTACATGATCTTTACCAAGGCCTGCATTTCGGGCCATGTTCTGATGTTGGTGTTGGTAATAAGCTGGACTTGGACTCAATCTTGGAGCCTATGATAACACCATCCTTTACATACTTCAGGCTTATAGGCAGTTTCTCCAGGGCCTTCTCCATTTTGGATCTAACTGTCAGCTTGGTAACTGCCGTAGAAGGTAAATCCAGACTTCCGGGTGGTGAGGATGTGGAAGCTTCAGACATGATGACAGTATATTTTTCTGAAAACTTGTAGGGAAAGATGACCATCAGGACGTATAAATAAACAAAACTACTCCAGGGTCCAGAGATCTTACCATCATGGTGCTTACTTCCCCTGAAAGGTTAGCTTTGTTCAAAAACTCCAAAAAGCATGCATACATATATTGCAAACTTAGAATTTCAATTAACCATCCAGGTCTGGGGATTTTATCACACTTAGTAAAAGGACACGGGCTGGATGATGGCAAGAAACCCAAAGCCCAGGGAAATAACCGTTGGAAGGTGCGCACAAAAAGTGAGCTGTCAGACCCACATGCGTGCCACGTAGATGAGAAATAAATGGGAGTTATGGTGACGACAGCGGAGCCAACTGTCTGAATGCATGAAAAGTGAAGGCCACTTGGACAAATTTAAATGCTCGCATGGGACATAAATGTAAGTCAGGCTAGTTTATGGAGGAGAGAGAAAACCACCTGTTTGAAACCAGCTGAGAGCCAAGTTTCAACCAGGTGGTATTCTGCACAGAGTGAGCTTGCGGATGAGAAACTAGCAACAGACGCAACATGGTAGGCTCGAGAATATAAATGAGAGCCGAAGAGCATACACATGCAAACTGGAAGGATACACAATGGATATACACCAAATTTACATATATACATAGCACAGAGCAAATATTTACAACAATACAAGAATGTACAGAATATTAACAAATTTTAAATTACTCACAAGCTATGCTACACCTGCACAAAGGGCGGACAACCCTCTAGCAGAGCCGACCCACCAACGAGCGGTGAACCAGAAAGAAACACAAGGCACAACACAAAGCGAAACAATGCAAAACTAGACAAAACTATAAAGAAGGAAAGCCGAAACGGAGAGGAGGCACCAACCTGAAAACAAGGGAGGGAAAGGAAAGAAAACCACCATGAATGCTCTGCAATAGCCTCAACCGCCAAACAATCACAACTTGCCGCCACAAACCACCCACAATTGCTCAGAAAAGCTCAGAATGGTTAGCACTGGATTACCGTTAAATCACTATAAATTGCTCTAAAATCACTCTGATTACTCAAGTGTTTAATCGCGGTAAATGTGAAAATGACAGGTAACTTCTAGCTATACCCGCAATAAAAGCAAGTTACCTTTCCTTGCAAAAACTCCAGACAGAGAGACCTCCAGACTCTGGGCCCGGGGATTCCATGCGACGATGCCACCTTAAGGAAAGAAGACATCACGGCGAAGAATCCTGGAGTCTTGAATCTGGCCCCCGACAAAAGATGACCAACTCCGGGACTGGGTCCCGGAGACACGAGAGACCAACAAAATAGAACAACACCGTGGGGAAGATAACCCCAAAGAAGGAAAACAAACAAAACAAAGGAAAAGAGAAGGCAAGAGCCAAAAGTAGAAAGCAAGAAAAAGGGGACCCAACATTTTTCACACAAAATGTAGGGATGGGGATGCAGGGCATAATAGATTCTTTGCTACCCAACCCTCCTCAAAAATTCTTCATGATCATCTCCCCCTCCTTAAATAAGCACAAGCCCTAAATTTATACACATCCACCAATAAGTCAGTTTATACACAAGTTTACACATCCCAAGAAATATTTTAGACCCAGTCGGCCCAAACCCAAATAAATGCCACATTTAATCATTTCATAAGGACCTATCTAACAATAAAGTTGGCTGCACATATATCCACCTGGGAAATCAAGTCATTCAACTCCACCAACCATAACAAAAATCAATTGACCTGTTAACTCACTAAACCAGTGTCATGAAGAACAACAACCACCGATAGATAAATCACAGGATCACACAAACCATGCCACCTAGAGAAGTGAAATCTTAGAATTTGACTCTATGAACATCAATGAAAAAACCATTTTCACCTCTCCAACATCTCTATGGATTAATTGCTCACAAAATCTCAGACAAGTGCTTGGAATCATAATTCCTTCTTACATCCAGTCACAGAATCCATCACACCTCAAGAAAGGTAACTCCAAATGAGTTGCGATCATAGGAAAATATTCATAATGACCCCATAAAAATCATATTATGAATTCAACTTTTGAAGATCCAAAGAACTCTAGAGAGATAGCAATTACCCAATCGGTGACCAAGAACACAAAACAAACACAAAAAATGGTAAAAACAGTTCACTAGAACAACAATTTTTCTTGGACGTTGCAAGATTACCAAGGACCCTAGATCCTCCTACATCAAAAACCTGGGGTAAGAAAATATTTTCCATGAGAATAGCTCATGAAAATTTGCAAGAACAAGGGATAATAATCTCATACTTATTATTTGTCCATAGATCCTCCTCATTTGCAACCTACACTCCCTTCCTCCTATCATCAACTAGGTCTAGAAAATGATTCAAATCCAACTCACAATCAGATCCAACCTTAGGATCATCCTTCAATTATTCTCTCAACTCATATCTTATGCAAAGACTCATATTATTCACCTTCTTCTCCTTGAATACTAAAGGAATCAATCTACACATCATACCATCCTTGCTAATGGTAAATAAATTCTTTCTACAATCATGAACAATCTCTCTATCATACTACCAAGGTCTACCAAGTAAAACATGACATGAACTCATAACCACTATGTCACATAATACTAAATCACTATAAGAACCAATGCCAAAAATCCCCCATGCATTGTTCCCTTACTTCCACCATATGATTATCATGAAACCAAAAAATCCTATAAGGACTTGGATGTATAAGTCTTCTCAGAGAAAGATTATACACCAGCTCCTTAGAAACCAAATTATCAGCTCTTCCACCATCCACAATCACCTCACAACACTTACCTCCAACCTTGCATCTGGTCCTAAATCAATTGTTCTGATGATAAGTTTTTGCATCCCTATTCACCATCAACCTTCAGAGTATAAGACCTTCTCCATTTTCAGAAGCACTATTAGAGACACTAGGAGATGGTCCACTTTCTTCAATCACACAAGAAACTCTCTTGTCTTCCTTACACTAAAAATCTATGTGTCCTTTCAAGACACACTTAAATAAAGTACCTCTAAACTCTTTACCACCATTACCTCCACTAATACATTTGGGCCTCATTTTCGACCAAAGGCCATTTTGTCTTGTGATGTTCACTTGTTTTTTGTTTATGTCCTAATTTTGTCAAAATTTTGACTCGAATTTATTATTGAAAGTTTGACAAAATCAGGATATAAACAAAAAAAAATAGTGAAAGAGCTCACTTCATTTTGTTTTAGGCGGATCGCGAGCAAGAGGAAGGGTTTCAACAAGCGAATTCACATCATTTTGCAGGTTGGAAAAGTATTTAGCTTTTTTGTGTTGATTTGTGCTTTGTGTGATGGTAACCTATGATGTATGTAATTCATGCACACCTAGAATGTGACTTGTGGGTGTATTCTCATTTTCTCCATTTCCACTTGGCAGGCTCTTTGTTTTCTCTCTAAATACAAATATAATTCTCCAGCTTTGTATATTAATTTTTTTTACAACTTTCTGGATGGCTCAAACTTCAAATGCTTTTCAATTGATTCATTTTAAATACACATCACAATGTGAGTGAAATAGTTATTCTCATTGTTGAAGTGAAATAGTTATTCTCATAGTTGATGTGCAATAGACATTCTCATACTTGTCATATTAACCTACCTATAGATGATGACCAATCCCCCCAATTGATAAATCCCATAGAGCTTTAGTTGTGATCCCTATTAAATCCAATAAAATTCACACAACAAGATCACCACAGTTTCTAGGCCTGAAACTTACTACAGGATTGTTGCCTGAATTAGACTATGGGTCTGATTTGGTGGTGGGTGTTCTGGACACTGGAATATGGCGCGAGAGGAAGAGTTGCAGTGATCATGGACTTGGGCCTATTTCTGAACATTGGAAAGGTGAATGTGAAGAGGCCATAGGGTTTTATAAGTCACTGTGTAATAGGAAATTGGTTGGTTCTAGGTTTTTCCCCAAGGGATATGAAGCAATGGGTGGAGGAATGACAACTTCTATCAATTTTAGGTCTCCTAGGGATTCGGATGGCCATGGTACTCATACAACATCTACCACCACTGGAAAGTATGTTTATAAATCCAACATGCCTGGTTATTCCAATGGGAGTGCGAAAGGGATGGCACCCAAATCCCAACTAGCAACGTATAAGGTATGCTGGTTGTCTAGTTGTTATTATTCTCACATACCTTTTGCATTTGATACTCTTGTTGAAGATAGTGTGGATGTGATTTCACTATCTATGGGTGGTGGGGTCGTGCCATATTATATTGATAGTATTTCAATGGGTGCCTTTGGAGCTATCTTGATAGTATTTGCATTTTTTTAAGCTTCCCTTGGTAGAATTCGTTTGCAAGTTGTTTATTTATCTTGGAATTAGAATTTTAATATTATTTCATTCCCTAGATTATCCTAATAGAGTTTTTTTAAATGTTGATTTCTCTTGGATTAAAAATTTAGATATTCCCTTTTAGAGTATATTTTTCATGAGATAGTATATGCTCAGTTCTCTCACAATCATCAATCTATTTGAAATATGATCTACAATAATACATTATTGTTTATATGGTCAATGATGTTCTTACTTTATAGATTTATGTCTCTTACTATTGATGATGGGGTAGTCCTTGAACTACTTGTATTTTTATTTTGTGGATGTAGTTTTTAAGATTATTTTTTCTCTACTTATCACCCACTCATGCCTTTCCTTTTCATTAGGTTTTGTCAAGTATTAAGGCAGAGACTAGGCGTGCAAGTGTGGGTTAGTTCTAGTGTAAGATGTTGGTTCATGAGAAAATCTTTGCTCTAATGTTTTCTCTCTCTATTATTTCAAGAGAGGTTGGTACCTTCCTACTATTTTTCTAAGCTCTTGGCTTCTTTAGTACAAAGGGTTTTTCTAAGAAGATATTTTTGGGTTCCTTCCTAAGCCCCTTTTCTTGAATTAGGTGATCTTTTGGGTTGAGACCCTTGTTCTTCTTAGTTACATAATTCGGTCAAATGCCTCTCTAATAATATTGGTTTCCCTTTTTTGTCTTGGTGATCTTGAAAGGAAATAGTATTACAAATATTTTTAAATGGATTTTGCTGGGCAACCTCCATTGTTAGCTCTATCTGCTATGTTTTTATATTATCAGCTGTAAAATAAAGGTGTTGTTGGTTCAATTATTAGAAGCACGATATTAACAACACTTTAATAGTCAATTAACATAAAAATTATAAACAAAGTCTTAACAACATAGCACTATGAACTAATAAAGTCTTAACAACAACACTATGAACTTCTAAATTCTTAACAACATAAATCGGCAAACTACTTAAAGTCTTTACAATATTCAACTGTAAACCACTAGACCACTAGACATAAATAGTAATAGTATAAAGAAAAAAATCACAGCATTCAACTGTAAACCACTAGACTAGTGGACATATATAGTATAAAGAAAAAAACCACAGCCAACAAGTCCATACAGAGGCTAGTGGAGCCCAGGACTCAAGTCTTCAATAAGGAATTTGAATCTTCTAGTTTCCCTCCTCTGAATCCTTTTTAGCCAACATGTTTTAATACTTTTTCTCTATTGCACTAGCCCTTTTGCTATATCATTAAATTAATTTAAACTGAAATATTGCATGGTTCTCTCTGTTTATTCCTTTTTCAAGACATTGTATCCATTTTCAGCACTTCCACTAAGTAGATTTTTGCTTATAGAAACCCCAAGAGCTCATATCAAATCTTATAACATAAATAAATTGTGACAAATAGAAGAAGCCATGGAATAGTCTACTATATTTATGTTCATCTCCTGGATTTTCTTTAATATGAAAAAAAAAATGTGTTTATGAGGATTGAAATACTAGGGTAATAAGACATACAAATCACGATGGGATGGAATGGAATCAAGTCCAGAAAACATAGTGGTGAAAGAATTTGTCAGATATAAGTCCATAATTTTGTTTCCTAGGATTGACAACTCACATTTTTTCTGTCAACTGCAATTCCCCTTTTCATAAATCTTACCCTAATCTAAAATCACAATCATTGGTGTTCATCTTTTTGGAGTGTTTTGGATAATGGAATCTTTTCTCTCTGGTATCCTCATATATGCAGAGGTGCGGGGTGATGGTAACATTCAAAGGGATGACATTTGGCTATATATATCTGGGCTATATGACACTTGGAAATGGTACAATACATAGGTTGAGATAGACTGCAAAGATACCACTTCAAATTTACCTAAAGTAAACTATTAGATAGAACCCCAAAAAAGCTTTTTAGAAGACATTAGAGAATTCACAATTACATTGACCCATGCAAAACCACCACTTTAAATTTACTTAATCTAAACTATTAGATGGAACCCTGAAAAAATATCTTTAGAAGACATCAGAGAATTCACAGTTTAGTGACCCATCCAAGTAGTTTAGGATGACCCCATCAGACAAATGCTCGTAATTTTAGTTGTGATGTTTTTTTGGGGGCAGGCTGTAAATCACTTTGTACTATGTGACATGGGGCCAACTAACTGTATCACATCAATAGGGCAAGTCAATTGTCTAGCTTTTATTTAGTTCATTTTGTTTGTTACATGTGCATCCAACCTGAAATTTGCGTTAAAATCTGTCAAGTGGGTGTCGTCCAGAAGTAGGAAACAAAATGTATTGGAGGTATTGTTCAAAGCCATTAATGTGTCTGGTATGGTTGGATGGCCACAACTTTATTGGATGTCTTCCTTCTTGAGATCCAAATTTCTATCATAAACTATAGGGAAGAGAAACTTATCAAATATCTTGAAGGCTAGATGATCCCATTTTTTAATTTATTTTTTCAATACAGGATTATGAAGAATTTGATCCCTTAGAAGAGTAAAGGCTACTAAGGAATTTTGAAAAGCGAGCTAAAAATATTAGGAAAGATGATTTGGGAAGGAATGTGCAAATTGGTTGGCCTAATCTAGTGAGCATGATTTGTGTGTGTATTTGTAAATCTTGTAATATTTTATTATTTTTTATTATATACATTTGGTGAGAGTATAGTACAATTATGTCTCAAATCTTCTTATTAGAGTAGCAACTATGCTTTATGTCTCTATTTTTGGGCACTTGGTTGTAATTTTACAAACTTTAATAGTCCTACTACGCATTTGATTGTATATCTACACACTTGGTGTAGTTTGGTGTACACTTGGGTACTAAAACTACACTTGGATGAGTTATTGGGCTCTTGGTTGATCTCTTGTGCACTTGGCTGGTAAAAACATGATTTTGTTTGAAAGTATCATTTCTATGTTTTCATTTTTTTGATTTCTTGTAGAAAAGAGTATTTCTATGTTATTCATGATTTGTGTAGAAACTTGAAATTCTAGGATAAAGAGCTTTCATTTAAACTACTATTGAGTTTCTTTTAGGATACTTGATGAATAAATTATGTTCTCAAAACATTATGCATTTGTTTGATTATGTTATCAAAACATTATGGTTTCTTTGATTACAATAGAGAATATTTATTTTCTAAAGGTTAATAAACAGTGTCTCAATTATTTAGTGTTCTTGCACATCATAGGGTGCGCCTACTGCTACATGAAGTATCCTCTCCGATTTCCTACGAGATCCTTGGTATAAGATAAAAGTGATAGAAATGTCCATTTTTATTTTTATACAGGGTCTTCCTTGTGGAAAAAAGAAATCACCCAAGAGAGTCACCCAAGTGGTAACATGCTAAGGCCAAGCTTCATTCAAACTTATATATAAAGAACATGGCTATGAATAAATTCATAATCAACAGGTGCAGATATGTCATACTAATGGAAGTATCCCTTAGTATTTGTGTAATGTGTAAAGCACATAGTAAGTCATAAAACCACTTAATTATTTTTATCAGTTAAGTATCCCTTATAAACTTTTGTCATGGTGTGCTTATTTTTCAAATAGGTGAAAGTTTCCATCTATTTGTGGCTCTATGATATCTAGTGTTGTCATGACTAGATAGATCAGTAAGATTTCAACTTATTAATTTATGAAGAGAATTGATCATCATTGTTTTATTCTTCCCCTTTGTGGGGCCCTCCTAGATTTCAATTTTTTTTTTATTTCTTTCCTTTTCCATTTTTTCAAATCCTATCTTCTAGAAAAAGTACCTTTTCTCAAACTCACCTAAATTGGCACCCATGGGCACCAAATTCTCTCTTTATTAGTACTCCGATAAGTTTTCCATATTTGGAAAGAGTGATCCCAAATGCAGGTAAGTAGAAGAGCAAGGAACAAAAAAGAAAAATATCGTCAATAGGATGATAATGGGAAATTTCCTCTTGGCTAAGATAGAAGAGAAAGGACCAAAAAGGAAAAATATCATCAATAGGATGATCTGATATTGTTTAGGATCTAGATTACATGCTAACTTACCATGCCTCTTTGAATATCACAACCAACCCTTTTTGTTTTTCCTATCTGGAATCATCCTTTCTTAGGATTTCATCTCCATCATTTTTATTTCTATTTTACTCATTTTGATTCCCATTTCATAGTGCCTTGGGCTAAAATTATCAAATGATTACTTTTTTGTATTTCTTCGGTATCCTTATCATGTCATGTCCCGGTCTTAGTTCATATCATGGATAGCCTTGAAGTCTAAGTGTACATCTTTCTCTCAATGCTTACATGATTATTTTCCTTCCTACATATGCTTGTATTCAGAGACCTATTTAGGAATACCAATAAGCATACTTGCGCTTCACTTTTTAATGTTTTTAAGTCTCTCAAAGTTTCTTGTTTTATATTCCAAATTTGATTGCAGGTTGCAAAGATTGATAGAAGAATTACCTAAGAAGGAAAGTTTGAGAAACACAACCAAATTCTACTTTGTCTTCTTTTTCATTTGTTAGTATCCCCTTGTGGACTGACCTTTGATGTGGACAAGGGGTATCTCCTTAACCAAATTCACCCAATACTTGAATGTTTTATTTTACCACTGGAGCTCATCTTATTTGACAACTTCTATTATGATTTCTCTAAGGATTTTCAAATTTTCTTTTGATTATGTCTATTCAATGCTTTCCAAAAATTCCATTGTTCTTCATAGGATAATGATGGAATTCTTACAAAATTACTTTCAAATTTCTTTTCTACAATTTATATGACTGCATAAGTTTAATGTTAAGACACAATAGTACTTGATCTCTATGAGGAACTTATAATATATGTTGTATTACTTATTGGTTTCACTTACATCCTAGAATTATCTGATATGTATCATATGACTGAGGCTTTCCCAATTTTAGTTTTTTAATCCATACTTAATTCTCACTTTAAATTAATAACAATATCCATTTCTTGATGGATAATGTTATACACTGTATTACTTGTTTAATAAATTCATAAATGTTTGTAGTGTACATAGGAAGTATACCGACTTCAAAGAATATAGACTAAAATTGCAATGAATGAGAGAGTTCTATTGATTCTAGTGGAGCTTATCCTTCTAAACTACATAGATTCAAGGTCGCAAGAAATAATATTAAGCAATAAAATCATGGTTACCAGAGTACAGAGAATCAATAGTGTACAACCTAGAGCTCAACTGATCTCTTCTTGATGAATATTATATTAAACAAAAGTGTATATCCTAGAGCTCAATTTGTCTTCAAAAGTATCTACAAAATAGGGATTCCTTTGTATATGGATAATCTACCATGATGTCATGAGGGTTCCCATATCTTGAAAACTATGAAGCATTGTATATATATTGAATAATGTAATAGTGTACCATTGTAAGGCATCATTTTCTTTGAGTTTTATTGCTTTTATTTGGCATGATCTTGATTACTCTATGTACTTGATGTGGCTATTACATGCTGAAATTGAGCCATTGTTCTCACTGGCCATCATTACGTTTATCTAGTACTCTTGTAGTTATAATATCTTTTCTATCATGTTGATCCAAACATGTTGAAAATAGCCATATTTAATGCATAATTTGAATTTTTATGTTCTTGATATGTGACTGTTATCTAGCATGAAGTAGCATCTTTGTTTAAATATGCTATTGAGATTTTCATGTTTTTTGGTCATGTATATGTTCCTTTATAATAATACTATCTTGATACATTTGAGAGTATGTGTTGTTTCTATCCTTTGAATTGTAGCATTTTTTTCACTATATATGTATGATATTTTCTTTTTTGTTTCTCATTCTATTATAGTAGTGTGTTTAGTAAGAGATCCTTCATTTTCACTTTGTTTTGTTCATTGCAACAACATTCTATAGATTGACAACACTACCATTTCTTACTCTGTAAGCTAACCTAAGAATCATTTTTCCTCAAACATTCCTATTAACTATTACAATACACTTTTAGACTGAAACCTCTTCCAATTCATCTTATACATGTGTATGATTTTTGATAGTGAACAAACAGACTTACTACCATGTGTCATATATACTACTTGATGAACTAGAAGAGAGAAACAACAAGTATGCCTCTTTTGAAAACTGTTTTAATTAATTAGATTTCTATGAGAGGGAATGTAAGATGTGCGGTAGTGAGTACATGTATTTCCTTCTTCATATGATGAATTCCTAACTCATCCAACTATAGTTCATTATACTAGCTACATCTCACCTCTAGCTCTACCAAAACTTAGAAATAACAAACTAAACATGTAACCAACACTTAGGGAAATGAAAAATGCAACTAATCTATTGTTTCGTAGAAATTATTTACCATCTACAAATTTCTTTTATATGTACAAAGATTGATCATACCTTAGAAGTAGTGCTTGAGGTGAATCACATTTACTAGTATCTTTTTCATTTTACTATACATCCTTGGTAGATGAAAATTTTTGTGCTTCTTACATTCTAAAATAATATTCCCAATATTTGTGAAGTGTTCAAGTTCAAATATCTTATGTTGGTTTGCTCTGCAAGTGAATTTATGTTGTTTAGAGTGTGATATTGTAGTCTATGTTGGTCTTTGGCCAAATTAGTTGATTGCAATGATTTGATTTATGAATTCTTAGTTTGAATATATTTTTGAGGAAGAGTTAAGAGGTTTATATGAATCTTTTCATGGTGTTTTATTATTATCATGGATTTATGTGCATCAAATGTTATCTTTGGGCTGACTGGTTAATGTGTTCCTATGCTTGGATACACATGACATCTGGTGCCAACTTTGGAGAGTGTTGAAGTTCTTGTGATTTGATTAAATTATTTGTGGGAAACATGTTGTGGTGCATTTGGGCCCCCTTTATCTCCTTAAGTGGACCCCATTGATTGTATATATTTGTCATGGCTTACTTTATGTAAATGATGTTTATCTCTACTATGGTTGACCTAGTTGTAATTTTGAATGATAAAGTTGATATATATAGATGTGTAGATGGTAAAATTAGGGTGTAGATTAACTTCGATAATATTGGGATCAAATGTGAAGCTAGTGTAATGTGAATATGAAAGAGTAGAGGTGCAAGTGTGTGAGTTTTATAGAGTTATTGGAGTGGTTGATCAAGAAATTCTACATATTTTTGGTTCATTGATTTCTTGTTCCAACTAGAAGATAATGAATCTTTTGGAAACTTATTCAAACCTTTTTCTTACTCTGATGTTGGTGCCTCCACTTACAAGTCTTTTTAAGGTGCAATATTTATTGATATAGCATCAATGACTTTGGTCAATGTGCCTATGTGTCAATGTGGTATTGGTCCTTGTGTGTTGAAGACGTCACACACAACAAGTAATCCTGGGCATCAATTTTGGGGTTTCCCAAATAGGAAAAATGTTTGGATATGGATTTATATTTTATGTTTAAAAGTAATGTGATGAGTAATCATTTTAGGAAGAACTGATGTAGATTTGGTATTGCAGGGAAATAGTGGATGTCAATACTTTCAGTGGGTCGATGAAACCACATTTACATCTACCCCATCTACATCTATACCTGATGTAGGAAATGAGTGCAACTTGTGCAAGGCTTGAGAGTTAGCTAGTGCCACCGAGATTTCTTCAATGACGAAGGGAGAAATCATGTTTCTGCGATGCCTTCTTTGTGTATTTTGTGTACTACTTTGTTGGGACCATATGCATAAATGTTATTAAAAGAGGGCTATTGTAGATACTGAAATTTTTTTAGAATTGCATGTAGATACATTGGACATATTTTGTTAAACTCATGAACTTATTGTTGTTTATGACTTCATTATGATTTTCTATATCTTGTGTAGTGCCTCACCGACCCTACCATGGAAAAATAATTGAAGAAGTAAGTGGAAGAAAACAAGTTTCAAGAGGAGGAGGTAAGTATTTTGATTTATGATAGTAAAGGATGTAACTAGCATTAATTTAATATTAATTTAGCATCTTGTTTTGAAATGCATCTGTCATATTAATTTGTGCATGTTAGAAAGATGTGATATCTTCGTTATTACAAATTATTAAGTTAATATGAATTTGGAAATTTAATTAAAAATAAAATGGGNTGGCTTTTATTGAATTGGAGATCATAAATTTATGAAATCATCCACCTTGTTCGATAACTCAATTTCAAGGTCTATTTTAAACCGATTCTAGAAAAGCTGGATAGGTTTTATTTTGGATGTTTATCAAATTTTGTTAAATGATCTGAATGTCAAGTTGTGCTCACA
>MU225971.1:2633148-2656523 GCA_018584345.1 Thuja plicata | reverse complement strand
TTTTTGATGCAGTTAAAATGGTATGTTATATTTTGGTAATTAAAAAAAAAAAAAAAAATTGTTGCGTTTTTTTTTTTTGGTTGTAAATTTTGGGCATTACATCTTGGATGGGTTTTTGTAAATTTTATCCTTGTTCCTTTTAGAAGTGTATGGCTTGAATATTCACATGCATAATTGTAGATGAGGATCAGTAATAGGGTGCCAATAATTTCTTAGATCCTTTGGATCTAACCTCATCTTTTCCTTCCTTGTAGGTTCTGGATCATACATGAGCATACTAGATCATACAGGAGCATACATCATAGATACGAACCATTGGGTAGTTAACCTTATGAGGAGGTCTACATATAAATTATTTGTAGGTAGAATATAATTAGGATCTCATCCTTTTTGACCTAAGTATGTGGCATCTGATGGAGACACTGTCTAGGGACTCTACCCTAGAAAAGGGTTGCATAACCACTTCTACCATCCTTTAAAAGACTAGTTTTAAAGTTAAACCTAAACTACGATGTCTCTGTGAGTTACTTAGGCAATGCCATCTATGATAATCCCTTGAGGAATTAGGTTTGGTCCTTAGGTCTTGTAATTTTGAGTTCTTCCTTGATCTTGCCACTCCTTATCAATATTTTACATATTTTTGATCTCTTTACGAAACTAGTTTTAGATACCTTATGATTGATTTAGCTAAGTTATTGATGTAGCTTATCTTAAAATCTTGTATTTAATAAAATATGAATTTTATATCATGCATCTAATTGTGTAGCTATATATACAGGTGAAGGAAATAGAGAGGCAAGGAGAATATGATACACAAGAAAGAAAGAAAAATTTAGGTATGTAGTTGCAAGTCATGTTGGTTATTTAAACATCGTAATAAGCTTTATAGTTTCATTTTCTAGATGCGTAATTCATAGGGGAATTACAATAATAAATCATGTAATGTTGTAATGTATTTCCTGTTATTGGATCAATGTATTTTTCCCAATTATTCATTATGTTGGCATACTTATTCATTATTTTCATTATTGTTACTTTTTTTTAGGTCTTCTCAATGTCAACTACTAATCATTGGTTTCTATTTCTCCCCTGGGAATGATTTTCAAGTAGAAATGGTAGGATACCATCTATCTTTCTTGAAGACTCTTTATCAAAAGGGGATCAATGTCCTTTATCTTCAATCTAATAAGGGGTGCAAAAGATTACTTTGCATCCATTAGGTATAGAAATTGAGTGGTATACCCAAATGATGCAAAGCATCTTCTGCACCCTCGATTTTAGTGAGGAGAGAAATGCCATTGATACCCTTTGGATAAAGAAGCTTCAAAACATAAATATGATATCCTACCATTACTACTTGAAAAGAATTTCCAAGGGATCATAGATGCTTTATCCTACCAAAGACACGTGTATGTAGCTCTAATTTTTTATTGTCTACTATGCAATCTTTAGCATATGTATCATGTGACTTATGTAAATGTAATTATGATTGACCTTAATATCTTACAAGAATTGGTTCTCCATCATAGTTACGAACCGTTGGGTAGGTAACCTTATGAGGAGGTCTAAGTATAACTTATTTGTAGGTAGAATCTAATTAGGATCTCATCCTTGTTCATCTAAGTGGGTGGCAGCTAATGGAGACACTATCTAGGGACTCTTCCCTAGAAAGGGGTTACGTAACCACTTCTACCATCCTTTAAAAGACTGGTTTTAAAGCTAAACCTGAACTACAATGTATCTATGAGCTACATAGGCAAGGCCATCTATGATGAGCCCCCGAGGCACTAGGTGTGGCCCTTAGGTCTTGTACTTTTGACCTCTTCCTTGATCTTGCCACCCCTTACCAATATTTTACATATTTTTCATCTCTTTATGAAGCTAGTTTTAAATACCTTATGATTTATTTAGCTAAGTTATTGGTGTAGCTTATCTTACAATCTTGAATGTAATAAACTATGAATTTTATATCATGCATCTAGTTGTGTAGCGGTATATACAGGTGCAAGAAATAGAGAGGCAAGGAGAATATGATACATAGGCAATAAAGTGAAATTTAGGTATGTAGTTGCAAGTCATGTTGGTTATTTGAACATTGTAATAAGCTTTATAGTTTCATTTTCTAGATGTGTAAGTCAAAGGGGGATTACAATAATAAATCATGTAATGTTGTAATGTATTTTCTATTATTGGATCAATGTATTTTGCCCACTTATTCATTATGTTGGCATACTTATTGATTATTTTTATTATTGTTACTTTGTTTTACTTCTTCCCAATGTCAACTACTAATCATTGGTTTCTCTTTCTCCCTTGGGAATTCTTTTCAAGTAGAAACGGGAGGATACCATCTATCTTTCTTGAACACTCTTTATCAAAAGGGGATCAATGTCCTTTATCTTCAATCGAATAAGGGGTGTAGAAGGTTTCTTTGTATCTATTGGGTATAGAAATTAAGTGGTATACCCAAATGATGAAAAGTATCTTCTCCACCCTCAATTTCAGTGAAGAGAGAAATGACATTGATACCCTTTATATAAAGAAGCTTCAAAACATAAATATGACATCCTACCATTACTACTTGAAAATAATTTCCAAGGGATCACAGATTCTCTATCCTACCACAGACACATGTATGTAGCTCTATTTGTTTATTTTGTTCTATGCAATCTTTAGCATACGTGTCATGTAACTTATGTAAATCTGATTATGATTGACCTTAATATCTTACAAGAATAGGTTCTCCATCATAGTTACAAATCGTTGGGTAGGTAACCTTATGAGGAGGTCTAAGTATAACTTATTTTTAGGTAGAATCTAATTAGGATCTCATCCTTGTTCACCTAAGTGGGTGGCAGCCGATGGAGACACTGTCTGGGGACTCTACCCTAGAAAGGGGTTGCGTAACCACTTCTACCATCCTTTAAAAGACTGGTTTTAAATTTAAACATGAACTACGATGTCTCTGTGAGTTACATAGGCAAGGCCATCTATGATGAACCCCAAGGCATTAGGTGTGGCCCTTATGTCTTGTAATTTTGACTTCTTCCTTGATCTTGCCACCCCTTACCAATATTTTACATCTCTTTACGAAACTAGTTTTAAATACCTTATGATTTATTTAGCTAAGTTATTGATGTAGCTTATCTTACAATCTTGTATGTAATAAACTATGAATTTTATATCATGCATCTAGTTGTTTAGTGGTATATAAAGGTGTAGGAAATAAAGAGGCAAGGAGAATATGATACACAGGCAATAAAGCAAAATTCAGGTATGCAGTTGCAAGTCATGTTGGTTATTTAAACATCATAATAAGCTTTATAGTTTCATTATCTAGATGCGTAAGTCAGAGGGGGATTTTAATAATAAATCATGTAATGTTGTAATGTATTTTCTATTATTGGATCAATGTATTTTTCCCACTTATTCATTATGTTGGCATTCTTATTCATTATTTTCATTATTGTTACTTTGTTTTACGTCTTCCCAATGTCGAATACTAATCATTGGTTTCTCTTTCTCCCTTGGAAATTATTTTCAAGTAGAAATGGTAGGATACCATCTATCTTTCTTGAAGACTCTTTATCAAAAGGGGATCAATGTCCTTTATCTTCAATCGAATAAGGGGTGCAGAAGGTTTCTTTGCATCTATTGGGTATAGAAATTGAGTGGTTTACCCAAATGATGGAAAGCATCTTCTGCACCCTCAATTTCAGTGAAGAGAGAAATGCCATTGATACCCTTTGTATAAAGAAGCTTCAAAACATAAATATGATATCCTACCATTACTACTTGAAAATAATTTCCAAGGGATCATAGATGTTCTATCCTACCACAGACACATGTATGTAGCTCTAATTTTTTATTTTGTACTATGAAATCTTTAGCATATGTATCATGTGACTTATATAAATCTAATTATGATTGACCTTAATATCTTACACGAATTGGTTCTTAATTATAGTTATGAACCATTGGGAAGGTAACCTTATGAGGAGGTCTATGTATAACTTATTTTTAGGTAGAATCTAATTAGGATCTCATCCTTGTTCACCTAAGTGGGTGGCAACCGATAGAGACATTGTCTGGGGACTCTACCCTAGAAAGGGGTTGTGTAACCACTTCTACCATCCTTTAAAAGACTGATTTTAAAGTTAAACCTAAACTACAATGTCTCTGCAAGTTACGTAGGCAAGGGCCATCTATTATGAGCTCCCAAGGAATTAGTTTTGGCCCTTAGGTCTTGTACTTTTGAGCTCTTCCTTGATCTTGCCACCCCTTACCAATATTTTATATATATTGCATCTCTTTACAAAACTAGTTTTAAATACCTCATGATTGATTTAGCTAAGTTATTGATGTAGCTTATCTTACGATCTTGTATGTAATAAATTATGAATTTTATATCACGCATCTAGTTGTGTAGCCATATATACAGGTGCAGGAAATAGAGAGGTAAGGATAATATGATACACAAGCAAGAAAGTAAAATTTAGGTATGCAGTTGCAAGCCATGTTGGTTATTTGAACATCTTAATAATATTTATAGTTTCATTTTCTAGATGCATAAGTCAGAGGGGGCTTACAATAATAAATCATGTAATAATATATATTAATGCAAAGTAACACCTAAAGATAAATATCTATACTAATCACTGACCAGGATGTCATTGGTGATTACTCTGGATATTTATCTTTAGGTGTTTTTTGATAACATTCCATATTGGTCAAAATTTTGATGCACTTTGGTCAAAACCCTCACCAAGACTGGTCTACATACCTACAATTCTATGTCAAAATTTAGCATCATCGGCTTGGCATCCTGGTCAGATGGGCCAAATATTTCGACCGACATTGGTTGAATGTTCGACGCATAAACTTGGCAATTGAAAAAGTCAATTTCAACCAAGATTGGCATAGAACATTCGACCTTAACAACGATGTGTCAAAATTTTGACTAGAAAAATAGAAACAAGACCATTTGTAGATCATTCCACTAGTCTTGGTAGAACATTTGACCAATTGTTTGTCAAAAATAGGTGCCAATTCTACTAGTGCTCCCTTAAGTGCAACTGGTTTATCTTCAACTTCAGCCACTGTATTTCCCTTTTCACCACTAGCAACTTGCTTCTGTTTTCCTGTAGAGTTATTTTTTTGTTTCCTATTCACCTTACCCTCTTCCTTTAGGGAATATTGATAAGCCTCCTCATCAGATCCAATCTTTAGCATACTCATCTTACCCTAAATATTGAACCTCAAATAAATCACACACCTAGCAACCTTGTCTTTGGAAATCTCTTTGTGACCAAACCTACTGGTTACCTTGTAAAATTATTTAGTATAATATTTCACACTTAGGTCCTTCTTCTTTAGGTTATGCAACCTCATGAATAACTCAAATTCATAGTCCTCGAGTATGAATTTAGTGTTCAACTTTGCAACCATCAGCCTCCATCGAAGGACCTTAATTTTATTAGGATTAACCAGACATAAATAACAATTACATGCAAAAATATAACCAATAACAGAGAATAATAATCCAAAACAGAAGAGAACACAAGACACAAAGATTTAATGTGGTTCACCCAATCCCTGGGCTACATCCACCAAACAACAAGTCCAATATTTCTATTATCTATTGATTACAATTTGATTTCAATATGGAATCCCTTACAACTCAATACCGCCATAAAAATTACAATATATAATAATGAAACACTAACCCTAAGCCAATTTATACAAACTTTATTCCACTTTAGGATTAGAACATGTCGGTCCAGAAATTGGCTGAAATAAGTGAAAAAGGTAAAACACTTTCCTGGATAGCACTTTCCTAATCAATCACCACAATATAAACATATCCCACTTGGGGACTGATCAGAATCCACATAAACCAATAATTTTCACCTTCCTCTTCTCTATCCCTCTGCAATTATTTCCACCACAAAGTTTCTTGACCTTTCAATTTTTTATGTGCCAACCTTACTCTCCAAAGGTCTTGAATTTATTCTAACTCAAAATGGTCTTATAACTCACCTATCCAATCAATCATGTCCTCTAGAATTAATGTACCTAAGAAATTAGATACTTCCAACCTATAAGTAGCACCAAGCCTTTCTATAGGTCTCACCAAATGGTTAGATCCATCACTCCCCAGAGATCTAGAAACATCTGCAGCTCTAAATCCCTATGCAGCATTCTCAAAACTATCATCAGATATAGGATTCATGCACAATCTAGTGAGAACGGTCTTGATTCCTTGCATGAACTCATTCCTCATACCAGTCATCTCATTCCTACTCTCATCTCAAATACCTTCCTTCATATGTTCCACCAACCTAGGGTTCATTCTCGGCAACATCCTTCCAAATCTTAGGTGTAATTGCATCCAATGGGTGATTTGATTCACCAAGATGATACCCTAACCCTTGAAAAACCCTAGTTCTCAAGAACAACCCAACTAATAATAAAAAAACATCCTTTCAAGCACCTTGTAAAACTCCTTCACTGATGTGAGTCAGATACAATCTATGACACCTCCCAATAATACCACAGGAACACCACGAGTCTCTAATTAAGATCGATATCTACCACAAGATCCAAAATGTTAGCTTTGATACCACCTAATGTAGACAAGGATAGACAATCCCCAAAGGAGATGTCCAGCCTTGTAGCAAGAGTCAACATAACGTAAAACAACAAGATACAATCAAGAAAAAAATATTTTTCATCCAAATAATAAGTTTATTATTTAGAATTTATTCAATCATGTTAGGTTGTAAGGTTTTCTCAGTTACGACCAGGTACAAATAAAAACAAATCAATGCAGACCTACTCCTAGATCTTCCTAAGTATCAAATCTATCTTATATCATCTTCTCTACTATCTAACCCTCCTTGAAAATTTTTCTTGATCATCTATGCATCCCCAAATAAGTGCAAGCCCTAAATTTATACATAACCACCAATAGGTCAACTTCAACAAAGGTTTACACATCCCAAGAAACTTTTTAGATCTAGTCAATTGAAACCCAAATTAAATGCCACATTTAATTATTTCACAAGGATGTGCAACAATCAAGTTAGCCACAAATAGATCCACCTAGGATATCATGTCATTCAGCTCCACCGATCAGAAACGCAGAGTGCCACTACAATCAATCGACTGGTTAACTCACTAAACCAGTGTCATGAAGGACAACAGAAACCAATAGAGAAATAATAGTATCACACAAACCATTCCACCTACAAAAGTGTAACCTTATAATTTTACTCTAAGAACATCAATGAACAAACCCTTTTCACTGCTCCTTCCCAACATCTCTATGGATTGACCACTCACAAAATCTTAGAAAATTGCCTGGAACACGAACTCCTTACATCCAGTCACATAATCCATAAAAAATTGAGCATGATATGCAATCATAGGAAAATATTCCTAATGACCCCATGAATATCATATCATGACTAAACCTTCTGAAGATCCAAAGAACTCCACTGAGCCAACAATCACCCAACAGGAGACCAAAAACATAAAACAAACACAAAAACTAGTAACAATAGTTTACTAGAACACCGATTTTTTTTGGATGATGCAAGATTACCAAGGACCCAAGATGATCTAGCATTAGAAACTTGGGGTACAAAAATATTTTCCATGAGAAAATCTCATGAAAATTTGCAAGAACAAGGGACAGTAATCCCATACTTATTCTTCATCCACACATCTTTCTCATCTGCGACCTGCACATCCTTCCTCCTATCATCAACGAGGTCCACAAAATGTTTTAGATCCAACTCACCATTAGGTCCAACCTTAGGTTCATACTTTAGGTCTTCTCTCAACTCGTATCTTCTCCAAAAACTCATATTATTCACCTTCTTCTCCTTGTCCAATAAAGGAATCAATCTACACCTCTTACCATCCTTGCTAATGACAATTACATTATTTCTATAGTCATGGACAACCTCTTTGTCATACTTCCAAGGTCTACTAAGTAAAAAATGACATGCACTCATAACCACTATGTCACATTATATCATGACCGCGCCTTCTGAAGATCCAAATAACTCCACCAAGCCTGCAATCACCCAACCGATGACCAAGAACACAAAAACAAGTAGAAATAGTTTACCATAACACCAATTGTTTTTGGATGATGCAATATTACCAAGGACCCAAGATGCTCTTGCATCAGATATGCTACTTTAATGGTTGTATTTTCATTTTTTAGCCTTAGACATGTCATTTTTCCCTTTCTAAAAATGATAAACTATCTCACT
Source organism: Thuja plicata (assembly GCA_018584345.1). Lineage (NCBI taxonomy): Eukaryota > Viridiplantae > Streptophyta > Pinopsida > Cupressales > Cupressaceae > Thuja > Thuja plicata. The sequence goes on along the minus strand of MU225971.1, from coordinate 2,648,238 downwards.
CTAGAGGTTAACTTGAGTGAAACTTTGAATATAATATTATGTTTTCAATACAAATATTTCTTCAAATATTTTTAATAACCTTTCTTAAATATTTTATCAACACTTCTCCTAAAATCCCACATTTACGTCTTTTGAATTTATAAATAAAAAATTTGTTATTGACCACGAAATAAATGAAAAATAAATTTAGTAACTAACATACTAACATGGGTTATTAAATTGAAAAAAAAAACTACACCTTTCAAATCTCATTCCCAAAAAATATAGGGTAGATCTTCTATACAACTTCATATTTGTAGATCCTTAGAAATAACATTTCAAAATTTGATTGTCCACAAGTTCGTCTCAATGGGTCTATGTCTACCTTGGAACAATTTTGGCTAATGAACTTGGGAATTCCTTGACCATTGTATCAACCTTCACCAGTTTTACTTATATCCTCAATTATGACTAAATTTTATATTTTCTACAACTGAATATAGAGTCCTAGTGAGGGTGGTGAATATATTGACAATCTAACATAAGTTATAGTTTATCTATCTATAAGCACAACTCTATGTTATTGTTTTAAGAATTATTTCTTATGTCAACCACCCAACAAGGTCTATGGATTTTGGCATTGTATTGGGAATGTATCAATATTAAAATTCTTAGGATATCCACAAGTAGCATATTATTCTCTTGAAAAAAAATATGTGAAGGACAAGGGTGGTTGGGTGGTTATGGATGACTAGTTTCTATGATATGAAAAATATAAATTTGCTTTAACCTTAGAAGACAGTATATTATATTTACTCTATATGCCAATAACATCTCAAGTAATATGGACAATTTCAATGCCACAACCTCTAGTCTTCTCTCCTATATGTATGATCATACTTACAACTCCATAGATAAAATATATGCCATAGGATTAGCTAACTTTTGTGAAGGTAGTAACAAAGAGTAGCATTTAATTCTTAATATACTAACATAGTCTAAAAATCAACAATAATTAATCTCCAATACATTTGTGTAATTCATGCTCAACTAGTCACAAACTTAAAGTCTATTATTTCCCTTCCATCATACACCATAGACACAGAAGCATTCAATGATCTGATACCATATGTAAAATCAAAGGTAAATGGAAAAATTAATTCATTATATATGATGTAGCACCAAAACCCTCAAAAACAACAAATCAAAAAATACATGACACAAGGTTGCAGAATTCAAAATTATTCATTAAACTTCTCCAACTTACTTTTCCTTACAATGAAAGAAAACTCCTTAATACAATTATGAAAATTACCATATTTGGCAGATTTTTTGGGAAAAACCAAAAAAACTATTTTATTTTTTTTCATTTTTCTTAATTTCCAAAACCCATCCTACGAATCATGATTTTTCCCAAGAAAAGAACCCAACTAAGACAAGATGAATTGCGAACTAATCCATGAAATCAAAGACATGATTTTGGATTTATTTCGAAAACAACTTTCTAAAAAAAATTGAAAAAAAAAAAGAAAAGCCAATTTTGGAGACCAAGATGATATTTTTGGCTCCCCAAAAAGGGTCTAAATAGCCACTAATCAAGTTGAGCTGAATTGAAAATCCAAATAAATCCTCCTCACACATCTGCCTATAAAAATTCCGCAAAACCCCACATCTGAGTCAAAATTTATGACCCTCAGAAGCTCCTGCATCAATATCTTAGCATGCATTTATATAATGTTAGTAGTTATCGACCATATTATGGTAACAATTATATTTACCAACCCTATAGTTACCAACACAAGATTGTGATACACTAACATTAATTTGAGGGTCAAAGAAAATGAACCATGGCTTCATGTATTAAAATGCCCCATGAAAATACCAAGGACTTATATTAAGAATTGTATCCTTTTCTTTCCTTGATTAAAATTCAAGGATTCATATCTTTTGATATAGCATCTACTACCAAATATATGAAATATTTGACTATAGCAGGTTTTCATACTATAGCTCATAGGTATTATTCAAGATATTAACCCTCAATTATAATATATTTAATATGTAGATTGAAATGTGATCTAGTTCATTCGAATGAACATTAGGTAGAGTTGCATATTTTGTTATTACTATTTCCATTTCCTAAATTTTTCTATCATTCCTTTCAAAAAACCCATTTTGTTACGGTGTTCCAAGAGGATATAATTTTTTTATAATTCCATGATCTTCATAATATTTTTCAAACTCATTTGAAGTAAATTCTCCACCTGTATGAAACTCCAACTATTTAATCTTAGCATCTACTTCATTCTCTACCAAATATTTACAATCTTTAAACCTTTCTAGAGCTTCATATTATTCTCATATGAAAGTAACCAAAGTCATCCTAGAATAATCATTATTAATAAATCTAGTATACCTTTTACCATTGAGTCATTTTATTCTAGTGGTCTAGTGGCGGTCCAGAAAGATTAGTATGCACAATCTCTAAAGGCTTTATAGACAAACAATACTTGTTCTTGAATGTTTTCTCTATCTAATTTCCCATCACACATTGCTTGCATATAAATATTAAGGGAAATGATTATTGGCATGTCTCCTACCATATTTGTATAGATAATCTTTACCATATTCTAAAAATTTATGTGACACATCCTTGTGTGCCAAAGCCAACTATCCATCTTATGTTCCATCATACAACTCCAACCTTTAGTCTCCTAAAATGATAGACATTAACATCAGTCCTAGTTCTATCTACTACAAATTTTACTAAATTTCCTCTTATGATTTCACAACCCTTTTCATGAGATGAATTACTTTATCCCTTGTTTCAAATTTGAATAACACTAATTATATAATGTTTCAATCCTCCAACATAAAATGAAATCTTTTTTTCATCAATTGTCATTGTTTGCTTTTCATAGATTGGGGAAGATTCTTCACCACAAAATTGCATTGATCCTCAATCCCACTTCTTGAGATTGATAAAATCCTCTTTATCACCATTCATGTGATTAGAATATCTATTATCAATCATCCAAGAATTTTCTTCTTCTTTTGCATGGAAATTAGTCCATACAATCATTGATTACTCATTGAATTTATCATCTTGAAGAGTACCAAACATCTTAAAATCCTTGTCATTGTCCTTATTTTCATCAACTTTCATTGTCATAACGAGTGTTTCAAAATTTTAATCATGTTGACCTTCATCTTTTATGGAACAACTAGTATCTTTGGAATAAAGACTTATTTTTAACTTCCATCTTTTATTATTATCTTATGACTCTCTAAATGGATAGTTAGAAGCCAAATGACCAATTCTACAAAAATTAAATTATTTGAAAGGTAACTTACCTTTTTATTTGATAGTGTGGGGCAGGAGCACCCATCTTTTAGCAAAGTGATGAAGTACAGCATGATGAAGTGTGTTGATGTTTTCTTTTGTGTTAAGGTTTCAATTTTTCAATGTTTGTAATAAATTTCCCTAACTTGTAACTCAATATCATGGGATGGTGTATTATGAACCACCATGGACATATGAGACAAGGGAAAATTGATGTGAGTCCTTAGGTATTTACAGTCCTTTAATATATTTTTTTCATGTTTTTAATAAGTTTGGAACAACTCCATGTCATCAGGGGTCCAATTTTTGTGGAAATGCAAATTTCCTAGCGACTTTGTAAAAGTTGTCAAAAATGCATCTTTCCATTTTGACAACATTTCTTGCAAAAATTGCATTTTCATTCCCAATGGAAATAAATTTCAAATTTTGGTTATGAACCATTGGGGGAAGACATATTTATCCCGAATCATCCATTTTCAAAGGTTTGGGATGATTGTACAGAGTTTTGAGGATTACAAGGAATTAAAAATTGTTAGTGTGATGGAGATTGAAAGTTGTTTAATTTTCTTGTTCATTAGTCTATAACATCCTGGGATACCCTCCGAGATAAGCATTTGCAGTTCAAATGGACATAACTTGTATTCCCACCATAAAAAATTGATGATCCTATGTGGAATACAAGTTAGGCCTATTTAATTTATGTTTCCTAAAGCTAGGGTTGTAGAAGTGTAGGGGTCAAGGGGAAATCTGATGCCCTAGGTGGACATTTGGATGTGGTCACCTAATGTTTGATAGAAGATGTTTAGGTTTTGAGAGATGGGTGTTGAACCAAAGGGTATACCTTTGGATTTAGTGATTTTATAGATGTCCCTTGAAGATAGAATAATCTTTTTGGAGAAACAACAGGTGGAGATGGTGTTCCCTTTGTAAATCAAGACCTAATTTCCCTATTAGTTCTCTAGTCTTTTTCTTAGTTGAGTCCTTTATTGTAAGGTTAAGAAGAAAAAACTTTAGGAGAGTGTGGATATCCTAAAAGGGTGTTAGAAACTTAGATTTTTTGGGTTGGTCCATTGGGTGAATTTAGAGTTGTTTCCTAAAAAGTAATGGGATAGGGCTACTAGCCTTATTACAACTTTGTGAAGCAAGTACCCCTAGAAGAGTTGTATAACCTATTATAATGAATGGGTTTGGTTGTTTGAACCATTTTTGGACCAAATACATGGATATTGAACCATTTTGATAGAGAATTATTTTTAGGGTGAGTTGATGTCAAAATAAGCCCTTAAACCCAAAATTGAAGGGAGCAGACGTGAAAGGATCACAAAATACTTGTCATATGTTCCAATGAGATGTTTTGGGAGGATTTACCTTAGGATGTTGAGTCTTTATTGTTTAAAAACCATCCTTTAAGGGTAGTATGGTGTTAGGGATTAAGATATCCTAAGTGGAAAGGGCTCTGTATCAAGTGGTGTAAGAGCAAGGGAAGGGAACCCTTGGGAAAGAGAAGTTGTAGAAGACATGGAAAAAGGTGAAGGAGAAGAACTTCCACAGAGAATGAAAAATGTGGAACTTACAAAGATAGTATGGGATCAAGTGGAAAAGAATAAAAAGTTGAGAGAAGATATGGAGGAGATGAGGGGCCAAATGAGAGGAAGGGGTGGTGGAGACTCTTGAGAAGATGGAGAATGGGATGAAGAGGATATCCCAAGGGAGGAAAAAGATGAATTTTCTATAGAGAAGAGACCCCTCCTAAATGCCCTAAATTCCAAGGAGAGAAGGAATATGGATGGGAAGTTATAAATTCCAATATTCAATGGGATAATAGATCTGGACTTGTTCATGGATTGGATTGACTCCCTCACAAGCTTCTTCGAATGTGAAGACATCCCTGAACACCAAAAGGTGAAGATAGAAAAGTCAAAGTTGAAGGGATCTACTTTTACATGGTGGAATTTTGTGCAAGATGAAAGAGAGAGGGAAAGAAAAAGTAGAGTGTCCACTTGGAAGAGAATGGTGAATTTGGTGAAAGGAGCATATGTAATAGAGGACTATGAGGTACAACTCCATAGGAGAAGGTAGAACCTTAGAAAAAAGGACATGGACATAAACACATACACTAAAGAGTTCATGAAGTCGTGCATGAAATCCAAGACAAAGGAGACAAAGGGGGAAAACTTAGATAGATACATGAATGGTCTAAAAAATTTCATTCAAGAACTAATTCTACACACCCCTGGGATAGTACAAATTTTTTACCAATTGGATTCTAAGGTGGAAGAAAAGTTCAAGAGGAGACAAGATCAGAATGGAAAAGGAAGAGGTATAAAAAAAGGGGGAAGGAGTCCTTTAAGAGGAAGAGGGAATGGTTTTGGTTCCCAAGGAGACTCAAATAAAGAAAAACATAGAAGCAAAATTAACAACATTGGTTACAACAATAAGGGTAACCTCAGAGGAAGGAGACCTAACTTTAGATGAAGATCACAAGGGTGAGGACCTATAAGATGTTTCAAATTTAATCATGAAGGTCATATGACAAATAGATGTCCAGAGAATTAAAGTACAATCTCCATGGGAGAAAGGAGGACAAATCTGATCCAAGAATTATATTGTCAAAGCACTACATCATACCAAAGTGTGAATTATCTAGATGCATATGGATAACCTAAAAGAGGAGAGGCCCTGATGATCATAAGAGTAGCTACTACCTTGAAAGTTCCTAACAAGGAATGCACCAAAGGAAGTCACTCTTCAAGACAACCTAAAAATCAAGAGGTAAGGTGTGTAAATTTTTTATTGACTCTAGGTCTACTAAAAAATTTGTGTCTCTATAAATGGTAGAGAAGCTTAAGATGAAGAGAATTCCCCACCCTTCTCCATATAGGGTCTCTTGGCTCACCCAAGTTCAATAAGCTATTGTAGAAGAGAAGGATTTGGTGTATTTCCAAATAAGGTCCTATAAGGACATATTATTTTTTGATGTGACTAAGATGGATTCTTTCCATCTCCTACTTGGGAGACCATGGAAATATGATCTCAAATAACACCATGATAGTTTTAGAAACACCTATTCCATAACAAAATATGGGGAGGTGATTGAATTACAACCTCTAATGGAAGATGAGGTGGAGCCTAAGGGAAAATATGCTAATTTTTTGGTGATAGAAGGAAAAGAGTTCATGAAGGAGGTCACAAAATAAGGTGGAATATTTTTTTCTTTGATCCCTCTCCCCAAGTTTCTAGGAGTGGAGAAGATATCCAAGAAAGAAAGGATATTAGATCTTGCAGTAAAAGGGTTATTGGATAAGTATAAAGGAATCATCTTAGAGGGAATGAAAACATCTATACCTCCTATTAGATACATAATACATAGCATAGACTTAAACCTTGGGTCTAATCTTCCTAACAAGGCAATATACAAGCTTACACCCCAACATAATGTAGATATGGTCAGACAAATTGAAGAGTTGTTAGGATCAGGACTTATTGGAAAGAGTTTGAGCCCTTGTGTAGTAATTTCATTACTGAAACCTAAAAAGGATGGCACTTGGAGGCTCTGTAAAGAATCAAGAGCAATCAACAAGATAAAAATACTGTATCATTTTCCCAATTGTAGAATTGAGGATTTACTTGACTGTTTGAGGGGTGCTAAGTATTTTTCAAAAATTGATCTAAAGAGTGGATACCACCATATTAGGATACAGACAAGGGATGATTGGAAGATGGCCTTTGAAAAAAATTAGGTTTCTATATTAATTGAATGTTATGCCTTTTGTCTTGTCCAATGTCCATAGTACATTTATGAGGCTTATGAATGAAGCCTTGAGGGATTTTATAGGAAAATCTGTAATTCTCTATTTGGATGACATACTAATCTTCAGAAGATCAAAGGAAGAAAACCTAAAGCACTTAGACATGGTTCTAAGGAGGCTACATAAGGAGTAAAAAATGATAAATTTAGAGAAGTGTATGTTTATGCAGGAGGAAATCACATACTTGGGCTTTGTTATATCACATGGTGAGTTGAAAATGGATCAAGAAAAGGTGAGGGCTATACTTTCTTAGCCTACCCCAAGGAAAATGTGTGATGTTAGAAGTTTTTATGGATTGTCAACTTTTCATCCTTTCTATACCATACCTTCACAATATCTTCTCTGTAGAGTTTAATGCAAGACACATGGAAATAGGATCTGTTCTCAGTCAAGAAGGCAAGCCCATCACATTTTTCTGTAAAAAGTTAAATGAGGCAAAAATGAGATATTATTCATATGATTTGGAAATGTATGCTTTAGTTCAGTCTCTAAAGAAGTGGAGACACTATTTAATTCCAAGGGAATTCATCACTGGCAATGAGGCCCTAAGTTTCATTAATAGTAAGGAAAAAATAAATCATAGGCACATGAAGTGGGTGGAGACCCTACAAGCATATACATTCTCTCTTAAGAAAAAGAAAGGGGTTTAAAATGAAGTGGTTGATGGCTTAAGAAGAAGAGTGTTGACTGTGACACAAATAAATTTGGAAAGTGTTGGAATAGAAGCCTTGAAGAACATGTATCAGACTGATGAAGATTTTGGTGAAACCTATCAGGTATGTGCTTCATTTGGTGAAAGATATGATGTTGATTTCTGTGAAATTATGATTCAAGATGGATTAATTTTTAAATGGGGGAAATTGTGCATCCCCAAATTATCCATGAGAATGAACATAATTACAGAGAAACATTATGGAGCCATGGAAAGACATTTTGGTCTTGATAAGACACTAGAATTGGTAAAGAGGAATTACTTTTGGCCCAAGGTGTAAGTAGATATTAGGAAGTTTGTTGAAGAATTTTTCATCTACCAAAAATCCAAAGGGAGATCTACTAATGTAGGAATTTATCAACCTCTACCCATTCCATCAAGACCATGGGAGAGCATAAGTATGGATTTTGCATTAGGTCTTCCTAGAAAAAAGAGGGGGTATGAAAATGTTTATGTAGTAGTAGATAGGTTCAGAAAGATGACTCATTTCTTGCCATGTAAGACCACATATGATGTGTCATATGTTGTAGACCTCTTCTTCAAAGAGATTGTCAGAATCCATGGTTTACCATTGAACTTAGTTTTAGATAGGGATGTGAAGTTTATAGGGCACTTTTGGAGAACATTGTGGAGGAAACTTGGTACTAATTTGGATTTCTCATCTGCATACCATCCTCAAATAGTTGGTCAAACAGAGGTAGTAAACACATCCCTAAGAAACTTGTTGAGGTGTCTCACTAAATAACATGGTGAGAAGTGGGATGTGGTGTTACCCAAGCTAAATTCTCTTAAAATGATATAGTGAATAGAAGCACTGGTCATTCACATTTTCAAATTTTGTATGGTTTACATCCAAGGGGTGTCATGCAGTTGAGAGATCTTCATCAAGGAGAGACAATCAGTGCAGATGGAGAATATTTTTCCACTTCCATCAAAAAAGTGGAGGAACAAGTAAAATTACAATTACAATAGTCTACTGAAAAGTATAAAAAACATGCTCAAAAAAATAAGAGGGATGTTCAATTTGATGTTGGAGACTTAATATGGGCTCAGTTGAAGAAGGAAATACTTCCAAATGGAAAGTACACAAAGCTTATGCAAAGAAATATTGGACCCTGATAGATTCTCAAAAAGTGTGGATAGAATGCATATGAGATCCTACTCCCTCCTGGCCTTATTTTGTCTCCTATTTTTAATGGTTGTGACTTAACCCCATACAAGTGTGATGGGGATGCTAGTGATATTTATTCAATAGAGGAGGCCCTTACAGATGATGAGATGCCCACACATGATCCACCTATCTTAGATAAGATCTTGGACACTAAAATAGAAAAGAAGACCAAAAAAAAAGAGTGCAAAGAATACTTGGTGCAATAGAAGGGTAAGATTGATTCTAAACTAGTTTGGATGAATGAACAATAGATCACAGACCATGGTGCAGATTTTCACACCTCATCTCAATTGGTCTTGAGATATTTTCTCCAGGGGAGTATGGTGCAAGAGCACCCATCTATGATAAAAGAGATGAAGGATAGAATGATGAAGTGTGTTCATGTTTTATTTTGATTTAAGGTTTCAATTTTTCAATTTTTGTAATAAAATTCCCTAACTTGTAACTCAATGTCATGGGATGGTGTATTGTGAATCACCATGGACATATGAGAAAAGGGATAGTATTTGTGCGTCCTTAGGGGTTTAGATTCCTTTAGGATTTTTTTTCATGTTGTAATATGGTTGGAACAACCCCATGTCATGAAGGGTCCATTTTTTGTGGAAATGTAACTTACCTAATAACTTTGTAAAAGTTATCAAAATGCAACTTTGCATTTTGACAACATTTCTTGCAAAAACTTCATTTTTGTTCTCAATGGCTATAAATTTCAAATTTTGGTTATGAACCATTGGAGGAAGACATATTTATCCCAACTCATCCATTTTCAAAGGGTTGGGATTACTGTACGAAGTTTTGAGGATTGCAAGCAATTAAAAATTGTTTAGATTTCTTGCAAAAATTATGTTATGAGCATGTACAGATTGGATGTGGTCTCTGATTAATTTTAAAATCTTCCAAACTTTCATATATTCCATTTAAAGTTATTTTCAGGAGTTAGTGTGATCGAGATTGAAATTTTTTTAATTTTCTTGTTCACTAGTCTGCAACATCCTGGGAAACCCTTCGAGATAAGGGTTTGGAGTTCAAATGGCCATAACTTGTATGTCCACCATAAATAATTGATTATCCTCTATGGAATACAATTTAGGCCTATGTAATTTAATTTTCCTAAATGTAGGTTTGTGGAAGTGTAGGGGTCAAGGGGAAATCTGATGCCCTAGGTGGACATTTAGATGTGGCCACCTACTATTTGATAGCTGATGTTTAGGTTTTTAGAGATGCGTGTTGAACCAAAGGGTCTACCTTTGGATTTAGGGATTTTTTGTATTTCCCTTAAAGATATAAGCATTGGTTTGGAGAAATAGAAGGTGGAGATGTTGTTCCCTTTGTAAATCAATACCTGATTGCCCCATTAGGTCTCTGGTCTTTTTCTTAGTTGAGTCATTTATTGTAAGGTTCAAAAGAAACCACTTTAGGAGAGTGTGGAGATCCTAAAAGGGTGTCATAAATTAAAAACAAATTGTTGTTCCTTTGGTGTAATTTATATTTGTGCCCTAAAACTTAGTGGGATAGGGATACTAACCTTATTAGGACTTTGTGAAGTAAGTACCCCTAAAAGAGTTGTATAACCTATTCTGATGGATGGATTGGGTTTTTTGAACCATTTTGGGATCAAATAAATGTATATTGAGCCATTATTATAGATGAGGCATTTGAGGGTAATTTTATGTCAAAAGAATCTCTTCAACCCAAAGTTGAAGGGAGTGGATGTGAAGGGATCACCAAATACTTGTCATATGTTCCATTGAGATGTTTTGGGAGGATTTATCTTACGATGTGGAATCTTTCTTATTTCAAAACCATCCTTTAATGGTAGAAGAGTGTTAGGGATTAAGATATCCTAAGTGGGAAGGGCTCTGCATCATAGTGAAATTCTTTAACTTTCTTAAAATATTTTCTTTATCATATTTATACCCATCAAGTCTATCAGCATCATTATATACCTTTTAAAAAAATCTAATTGTTTCCTCCCTCTTGGGATCATCCTTACCAAACTCTCTCATTTCATCTGAAGTTGGAGCACCATACAATTTATCTAGTGTATAATTTTCAAGTCATTACATTCTTTAATGGCTAAAAATCTATAGATATAGATCTTTTCTATATATCTGAGAATCTTTTTGAAAAATTCAGATCTTCTTTTATTTATCTAGAAATACCTTAGATGTTATTTACTACTTCTTATGGATAGATAATTAAGTTATCAAAGTATTCATCTTTAGTCATGTTCAAAGTTTCAAATATGTTTTTAAACTTTTGCATCCTCATCTATTTCACCTTAGTATCACCTTCGCATATGTCATTGAGATTATCCCACTTTCTTTAGAAATAGTGTAATGTATCGCCTTTAAAATTTCTAGATTTACAAGTTCATTCAAAAATTAATTTATTGCTTTGTCATTATTTTTACATGCACTAATCTTTGAAATATTTGTAGGAGGGTCAATAGGAGAAGTATAATCATCTATGAAATAGTTCCATACACTAAACCCTAATAAGGAAAAATGTGCCTATACTCTTAATTTCTAAAGACTAAAGTTTTAACTATCTAACTTAGGAGTCTTGTGAGATTCACTATTTACCATTATAAACCTTCCTAAATTAGTAAATATTACTTCAGAGAAATCTTTCTTTGATACCAATTGTGAACACACCTAGAGACTGAGAGGGGGGTGAATAAGTCTTTAAAAGAACTTAATCTCTTCACTTCGATTTTAAATAAATAACTTTTAATCAATATAAATAAATCAACACCAATAGACAAGAGAAAACTATAATTAAATCGAAAACCCAAGGAGAGAAAACTCATTATGAAAATATTTGACAATATACAAAAAGTATTACTACCAAAATTGCAGTCTAGATTCATTTTCCTATGGAAAGATATAAATGACTTGCTGCATATACTCTCTATCTTTGAGAAAGATACAATGAAAGATTTGTAGAGGAGATTTGCTATCACAACTAATGATACATAAAAATAATTACAATGAGTAAGCCTTTGGCATAGTTCTTGCAAAAATCTCCTTATAATGTAGATTATTTTTACATGATGTCTCAAGAAATCATTTATCAATTTGGCTCCATAACTTCCACTAAACACTACTACTTTCTCAAATTGCAACTTCAACATTTCATTCACATTCTGTACTTATGCAACTGATTAAATTTTCTACAACATCAATTAGGTAGGTTAGAACAATAGATAAGGTGTGATCACAACAATTTGGCCACCAAAACATAATAGTGGTGTAAGCTATTCTATCTAAGATAGATAATACCTAAAATATCATGACATGATATCTAAAGTGATTGTAAACATTATACATGCTTGGTGGATATTCTCCAAAGTCATGAACAAGATAACATGTACCATCAAATTACTCAGAAAAAAATTCTTTAACTTGAATCCACTCAGTGAAGCTCCCCACATGGAAAGGTGAAACCTAAAACCAACTCAATGTGTATAGTGCAACATAATGAAGAATATGAAACAAGAAAGAGAGAAAATTATTGTCAAGTACACAACTATAAACAACTTTGAAAAATCATTGTAAACACAATGTGACACCAAATAAATTAATCGCTACTATATAAATCACATAAAGATGTTCCTTGAACACCCATCATCATTCCCAAGAACATATTTCATGTTTTTATAACATCCGAAATTGCCACAACCATTATGATATAAAAGTATTCATAAATGGAAGGCTAACAAATTCACTTATAAAGGAAAAACAAAAAAAAATATACTTAGTTAAACTAAAATATTCTATAGACAGTATAACACTCCCTCTAAATTGTAATACTTCTAACATCAGTGCTAAGAAATGGGTAGCATTTTACTGACTAATTCTTATAGACACCCAAGTTACCATTATGCTACATACAATGAAGACTTTTATAAAAAAAATAAGCACTTGGTTATAGTAGTGCAACATCCATAGCACATATAATCTATGTTCCAAATTAAGAGACCATAACACCAAATGCTATGTACCGAGGAGCCTATATTGTAAGCCAAAATATAGATTTAAACTAAAAAATGAGAGGAAACCAAAATTTATTTCACCAGTCAATGTACATAATGCATTAATGAGAAAGAGATATCTTATACTTTACAACCTTGGTTCTTATAAAGTAGAGAGAAAGAGAAAAAAAAATGCAACTGACGAGAATAGATGTCCCAATTAGGAAGAAGAATAGGTATAACTAGTCTCACAATAAAAATGATATACCTAACCTAATTAGCTAATATCGAACTATATGAATCTAGAAGAATGGAATTTCCTTAGCAAATAATGTTTTTCAAAATGTAAACATGTACAAAAACACCAAACATGGAGGAATGTAGAACATTATTCTAGAAATAAAAACTAGCCACACACTACAAATTCAATCCCCAACTTTCTTTAATTATTAAAAGACCTTTGTAGGGACAATTTATCATCTAGGAGAAATATGAGAGATACTACAATTGCCTTTAGAATCATACAACCATTCAAACCAATGTTATTCTTATGATTCTCATCTCAAGGCTTCTTGTCTGAATTCTTCCAATTATCATGTTAATATGATATCATCTCTATCATAACATATGAGTATTCGTATTGTATCTCAAATAAAAATTTGATCTTAAGCATACATCAGTGTAAACACAAGGGTAGGATGACATCCAACCTTACTTCATTGTCATGCAATTAATCAACAACTTATCATAGTTAAATGACATCATTATCAACCAAAGGTGAGATAAATAAAATGTAATAGCCACATAACTAAGTACCAAAAATAATACATGAACACCAATTAGGTGGACATCCACAATAGAGAATATAATCAACCATCAATCCCATGCACAAAATTCTACCTTCTGTAACATAAAAATACCAAAGCAACATCACATCTAGCTTACATCCTAACTTCAACAATATTTCTACATCCCCAGAGACATGGTAGAGGGTTGACATCAAAATAAAAATGCACCTCAACATATATCTTTGTCATCACAATGAGAATTACACAACACATGTTAGAAAACTATCAACTATAATTAATTAGAGGATTGGCATTGATGGAAATGCCAACTGCTAACATAGGACTAGTAATATTCTTGGATACTCATTAGTAACTATATAAAGAACTAGGGTATGACATATAAAAATAGTAAGATACTCCGATAATGACTAAGAGTAATGTTACAAACACAAAAGGAATGGCTTCCAGGACTATAAATATCCTTAGATACTTATGAGGATCCATGATCATAAGGAGTCACAAGACAAAACTAAATTATTTTATTGGGTGGATCATTAATAAGGTGAAGGTATCAGAAGGGATAGCAATTTATTTTATGTTATGTGAACAATATAAAAGGATATTGGAGTAGGATAGAAAAGGTCATGGTGTGTTATCAAAATATACAACCACTTTTGTGGTGTATGCATAAATTGGAACATAGTGGAATACGTTTCCCAACCTTAACGTAATTATATGTTCCAATTTGGAGCAGTTGTCTTTAACATAGTATACATTGAAAGGCAAGAACATAACAACAATAAAATACCTACCAAAATAAGAAATTCAAGGAGATAAACACATACAAAACAAGATCAAATAAGGGATTAACATATTTTGAGTGAGTATACATATAAGATAAGTAATGTGTATCAATATTGTTATTTTAAATTTACTAGATCCCACAAAATGTAGCAAAACTATGAGTACAAAGGATAAAGAGCACATAAGAGGGAACACGTGGTATTTTTTACAAGGAAAGATGAACTTAGAAAATATCTCTATGAACAACTGCACAACTACACTATCATAAAAACAAATTGTATTTCAATATGTTGATACTATCACATACTACTAAGTCATTCAATTTAAAACATGCATAGTTAATTTCCTATTCATTTACCCTTAGAGAAAAGATAAAATAGTTAAAATGTCTACACAAATGTTGGTAGCATAACAACATGTAAATCAATACTTCAAGAACATGAAAGAAGAAGAATATAAAAAAGATATACAAAGTACAAGAAACATTGATATACCTAGGAAAACCCAT
>MU225971.1:2592915-2631206 GCA_018584345.1 Thuja plicata | reverse complement strand
TATATGTATATATATATATATACATACATATATGTGTGTGTGTGTGTGTCCATGTGTATGTATATATACATATACATATATACCTATTTATATACATATACATTATACATCATACATATACATCATGTGTGTGTGTGTGTGTGTGTGTTCAAGTTTCAGGTAGTAAATATAAGAAAGGCCAAAATATGGAGTCACCTAGATCTTTGTGCAACATTTTCTAATTTCCTATAAGCATGCACATGACACTTGTACATCACTATTAAATCCCTCTTACATTTTGTCAAATTTAGGCACCCATTTTCTCCATAAAAACTCCTTCTAACAATTATCCAACTTGTTGTTTAAATGTATTATTACCTATCATAATAATATGTCATACAATAATGACTTAACTAACACATGGAAAAATATCTCTACCATAGTGGGATATCTACCTGCTCATGGTAGGACAATAAAATGAGGAAATAAAGAACATTGCAAGCTAGAGGAACCACCAAAACCTAAATGTATACAAAAATAATCTTAACCTAACCATTAAAGCAATTGAAAGAAATTTCTCAAAACATGGTAAATGTAGAATCAAAAGCACTCCCTCAATTGGACTTCAATGCCCTTTATTTCTTCTCAAAATATTGATATATTTCTCTCATTATGAAAAAATGTACCTATAGTGTGAAAGCAAGAAATTGACAATAATTACAAGAAGATTTGAAAGATAGTGGCTGTTAAAAAATTGAAGAAAAATGAACTCAATTTATAGAGTTTTGGAACTCAAAATTGATGAAAAAAATTGAAATCCAGTTGACGGTTAGGATTTCTTTTGTAGACTCCAAATTAGAAAATGACATGATTTATTATAAATTGAAATGTTCATTTGGAAAATGACACAATTATGACAAGTTATAACAAATGGGTTAATGATTTTGGAAAATGATAAATTATGATAAATTTGATGTGCAAACTGGAAAATATCATGGCCATGACAAATTATCACATGATTTAATCATTATTTGGAAGTGAGAAATTAGTGGGGAGAAATAAGGGGAAATGAAAGGCTAAATTAGTGGCAAAATAAAAAGGGAAGGTGAAAGGGCTAGAAAGTAGGAAATGAAATCTTAATTAGTGGGTGGAGGCATAAATCAAGGAAATCGGGACAAATTAGGAGGGAATATTTAAATTTTAAAATTCATTTATTCCCACATTTTTAAAAAGGGAAAATTAATCAATTTTGAAATTAATTAATTAAGGGAAAATAAATGCAAAGGGGGATAAATAAATTAAATTTATTATCATGATATAGGACTTGGGAATAGGGAATACATTTATGGTTATTTACTCCTAGAAGGATGAATTTGATTGATTGACAAGATTGAAATGATCAAGGATCAAACTTTGATAAAATAATTTAATAAAACATGGTCTCCCAATCAAATTAACTAGGATATGATTACAATTAGGGATAAAAATTAGTAATTAATTAAATAGTTTTCATTGTTTAATTAGTAGATGAATGACACAATATTGGTGAATGATAAAGATCAAACACACAATATTGAAGAAATGTTAAAAAGGGGGTCATAGACTTGAACCATTTTTTAGTGTCTACACTCATATAAGAATAAAATTCATTATTTTCATCCTTTATGTCACTTCCTAATGTGAAGATAACTTAGTGTGTGATAGAAATTCTCTAGTGTGCTTGCACTATTCAATCGGGACCTCTTTGTTTCCAATTCTTCCAAGACCCTCTCTTTGTCTTATAGGATCTTACAAGCCCTCCTCTTGCTAGGTTAGGAATTCTTCTAATTACCCCTCATAAGGTGGCATCCATTAGTGCTTCACTAGGGTAACTACAATGTGAATCTTGCAAATTTTCATCTCCATCTTTCAACTCCTTCTTGGATACCTCCAAGTGATTTTCTTGTTCGCTTACTTAGCTAGTGTTTGTAGGGGAGTCAAAACCTTTGCAAAATTTTCCCAAACTCAACTTGATCCCTCTAGATTAGGGTTTTGATATCTCCAATATTGATTCCAATATTTGGATACAATTTGGTATTTTAGGCCTATTAGGTCTATTAGCTCTATTTCACTAGTTTTTTATCATTCTTTGGAAACATTCCAAAACAAATCCACAAATAAATGTAGGATCCTGATAACCTTTATGGAAATACACAAAATTGTGGTGGTATCAAATCTTCAAGCCCTCCATATAGGTGGTTCCTAGATTTAAGGGCTTCTAGGGCTAATTGGTTTCTCAAGAACCAGCCAAATGACTTCTGCTTCAAAATGTATCCAGATGGATTGGTCATGAGACAGTCTCCTTTATAGGTCTCTACACAACCCCAAGAACTTCAACATACACTTTTATTCATCTTTCCAATCAAACCTCTGCATTCAAACACCAAAGAGCTCTTGCAAGCACCTAACCGGGTTTCTCTGGACTCGCCTAGGGCTTGCTCACAAAATTAAAAACCTTAGCTTCCAGGCCTTCTCCTTTCATATGTATACTATACATAGGATCCGCTAACATGTCCCTCAAGCCTGTGATGATTCCATAGTGTGGTTTCATGTGGGAGCCATTTTTTATGCACAGAGTCCTTGATAGACTAGAAACTAGCTTATTTACAAAACAATTTACAAACATAACCTAATAAAATTAAAGAAAATTCAAAATAGTACAAAATGAAAGATAAAAATTCTATCTACACTAATCCCAAATAGATATGGTGGATTAAATCTATTAGAAGATCTTGCTAAATAAAAATGTCTAACTGTCTAAGAGAACCAGAATATAGTGCAAATAGAGTAAACTTGTATTTCTTTTCAAAATCATCCAACCTCGGGAAATGGGCCTCCTTGTGGTTTTATACCTTTTTTTAAAAGGTGAAGGTGGTTATAATACTTACCATTCCCTAAAAATTCAATTTTTTCCTTGTTTGGACAATGTTGTCATGCAACTTTGCAAAGTTGCAAAAGTTGTCATGACAACATTTTGTTAATTTTTGCAGCTTTGCTCCTAACTTATCCAAATGACCCCTAAACTTCATAGAATTATGAAATATCATCATAGAAGACATTTTAGGCTTAATTACATCCTTTCCTAAGCATTTCATGTCTTTAGGCCCAAAATCCAAAGTTAGGCCCTAAAGAGACCTAAAACCAAAACTACATCTTCACAACCAAACCACTACTAGATTAGTCTAAGGCTAACCTAGATCTCGTAAAAACACACACACAAGACCTTATAAGGTATTTAAAAACACTCCTAACTTGGCTAGGGTCTGTACAAGACAAAAAAAAAACTAAGGACCTTAAATATGTCCTAGGTGCTCCTGCACCATTCTCCCAAACAAAAAGAGTTTAAGTCACCACTGGATTGATCAAGTTGGGATCTATCCCCAACTTCTTGAAGTCTACCTCTTTTATCCAAGTATATCATGTTGAAGATAATTATTAAATTGTGTATTTTCATTGAAGTTACACATGTATATACACTTTGTTAGGATGAATTTACAATAACTGAGAGGGGGGTGAATCAGTTATCCTCAAGTCTAGATGTGCCCATTTAATACTTTTTAACAATTTTAACAATTCAGATTTGCTCGACAGCAGTAACATAAAAGTGTGCAGTTTTACTATACAAATGAAATAAGCTTGTAGAAACTTAACAGTAAAACACAACATAAACATTCACACATTTTGACACCATGATTTAACGTGGAAACCCAATATGGGAAAAATCACTAGTAAAATGCTACCAAAATTTTCACTCTTCTGAAGTGAGCTCTGTTAGGATCTAACCCTATTAAAGGTTACAAAACACATTGTCAAATGTGACCTGGTTAAAGGATTTAATCACTCAATTAGGAGTGGCCTTGTTAGAGGACTTAGAACATTCCAAGCTGAATGTCACCTTGCTCAAAGGATTTATACAATGACTGTTAGGTCAACCAGGTTAAAGGATTTAAATTGATACAATGGTAAGAAAGTAATCAACAGGTGTGATCTGATTCATACAACTTACTTTTCTTATCTAGATCTAATTAAGCTCTAATGCTAATTCACTGAGTGGCCTCCATTCTCATTTCAATCTTTAGATCTGCTTGGAAATCCATCAAGCAATCTCTCTCTGCTTCTCTGCTCAACCTTCTTTTCTTAGATCTTGTCAGTCAATCAATTAACCATGAAATCCTTCTTGCATACTCTGCATACTCTACTCTCCTGGCTTCCTCCATGAATAACCCCTTGAGGTTATCATATACCTCTTCATCTAGGTCAGATACATCTTTTGCCGCTTAGTCAAGATTGTAGATCTTAGGTTAGGTCAGATCTAATGGATCTTTCCATCATTACATTTTATTTATTTCTCCAATATAATCACCATTTAAATCTTGAATCCATGCATTAATAATGGTTTCCCATGCATTTAATTAATGAGGACCAAAATTAAATATCCATAAAAAACTTCACATATTCCAATAATTTCAATAATGTCAGCCAAAGATCTTAAATCTAACCAATCATCAAAATACTGTTGCTCGGTCAACACTATGTTCCTCAACAATTTACTGATGCTCGACACATACAATAAAATATGCTCAGCACACACTGTTCTCAGATGACACAAAACTTTCTCAACATAATCTGTTCTCAATAAATTGTCAGTGGAAGATAAAGAACATATCACTTTGCCAATGTGTCAACTAATAAAGTGCCCTTTGTAATTCCTCATAACTCAACCATTCTTCTTGGTCTTCTTGTTAAACCTCCTCCATTAATCAATAGATATGGTACTCAAATAGATAGAAATAGTCTCACCAGTTAAGGTTTGACATCAATGACAAAACAATAATTGTTTCCATTGTAGCTTTCCAAACAACATTTCCAACAATCTCCCTCTTTGGCATTGATGGCAACACAAAACAATAAAATAATAGTATTACAAACATAGTTACCATACAATCCAAAAAGTCTGCCTGTGTTCCTTGGTATGAACAAATATTCATTAATGTCTTTAGCTTCATTCTGATTTTCATCTGTAAAACATTACTCCCTCTATGTCTCTAATCACACTGATATCTTTCTATTTTTGTTCATCAATCTCTTTTTCTCTAAGTAGTAAACTCTCCCTGTATCTTTCTCAGTATAATTCTCCCTCTTTCAGTAAACTTCTCCCTCTTTGAAAATAATGCCAAAGACGTTGACATCTTCATCATGTAGATTCTTCTATTCTAAACTATGTATCATGTTGTTCCTATCATCTTTCTTATGACTGATTTTCTTTTTCTGTCCTTGTCTATCTTTCACAACTTTAGGCAGCAACCTAAAGTGTGACAGCCTGTGCATCAATGTGAAAAATATTTTTAATATGACATTTGATACAACAGTACCATTTTGAACTAATTATCTTCAGTTAGGGGAATTACCCCCAATTTACCTCACAGATACTCATGAGCATCCTTGGGTAATACCTTTGTAAATATGTTTGCTAACTGTTCCTTAGTGTTCACATATTCTAGTCTCACTTCCTTCTTTTGAACTAGCTCCCTCAAGTAATGATACTTGATAGCTATATGATTTTCCTTAGAGTGCATTACAGGGTTCTTTGAAATATTAATGGCACTCGTGTTATCACAATATATGACAACTGGTTTTGTGATCTTTTCTTTCATACCTTTCAGTAATATCTTCAACCATACAATATTAGAGCAATTAATTGCTACTGCCACATACTCGGATTTAGCTATAGATTGTGAGGTGTAGTTCTATTTCTTTCTTGTCCACGAAACTAATCTTTTTCCCAAAAGGAATGCTCCTCCTGTGGTGCTTTATCTATCATCAACATTTCTAGCCCAATTAGAATTAGTATAGACTCTGAGTTCAAATTTATCATTCCTTTTGTAATATAGACCATAGTCATTTTTTCCTTTCAAGTATCTAAGAATCCTTTTTACTTCCATCATATGAGTTTCCTTGGGATTGGTAGAAAATCTAGCAACAATACCAAAAACTAATGCAATATTAGGTCTACTATGGACAACATATTGCATTTTTCCAATCATTGATCTATACAGTGTTTGATATACTTCTTTTGTCTCATCATTTTTGGTTAACTTTTGTCCAGTAGCCATGGGTGTACTCACTGGTTTTGAATCTTCCATTCCAAAAAAATTTCTTATCTCTTTGACATATTTTGATTGGGTAATATAGATACCATTCTTCATCTGATACATTTGTAAACCAACAAATTTTTTTATCTCACCAAACATAGACATCTCAAATTTAGTTTGCATCTCCTTTGCAAATGCTTGACATAACATGTCTTGTCCACAAAATATAATGTCATCAACAAACATTTTAGCTAATAAAGTACCTTTACTTTGCTTTGTCTTCAAATATAGAATTTTGTTGTCATTGGTTCTAGCAAATCCAATTTTCATCAGATAGTTGTGCAATCTCTCATACTATGCTCTGGGTGCTTGCTTCAGTCCATATAGTTCTTTGTGTAATTTGCAAACCATATTTCTTTTTCTTGGGTCAACAAATCCATCAGCTTATTCAATGTAGACTTCTTCTTCTAAAATACCATTTAGAAATGTTGACTTCACATCCATTTGATAGACTTTAAATCCTTTTTAGGCCACATATGAAAGTAAGGTTCTTACACCTTCCAATCTTGCAACTAGAGAAAATGTCTCTCCAAAGTCAATTCCTTCCTCTTGTGCATAACCCTTGCATACCAGTCTAGCTTTGTTTCCTGTTACTTGTCCATGTTCATTCAACTTGTTTCTGAATACCCACTTAGTACCAATTACATTTTTATCATTCAACCTAGGTACAAGTTTCCAAGTATTGTTCTTTTCAATATGTTCAATCTCTTCATTCATGGGTTGAATTGAGTCTTCATTGTCTAAAGCATAATTTACTGTTTTAGGTTCAAAATCACATAATAAGCAGGTATCTTCTCTCAATTTGCTTCTTGTCATGATTGCAAAATCCTTTTCTCCTATGATTTGATTAGGTTTATGGTGCCTTCTAACATACTTTGCCAAATTAGGTTCTTTATGTGCTTCAGATTGATCATTCATGTTTAATTCAGGTTGAATCCATGACTTGGCATCTCCATCAGATAGCTTGGCAGTCACCTCCTATTTCTTGGCAATTTCGTTCTGTGACTCGGCAGGTGAAAACTATTTCTTGACAACTTCAGTTTCAGTTTCAGGTAATTCATTAGAATCTACCTCACCAGGATAGGTGAATGATTTGTAACTCTCAGAATCATTCATGCTTTCTTCTTCATTTCTTTCTACATATTCATCAATTCTAACATTTGCACTTTCCACAATTTTGTTAGTGTTAGAATTCAAACACTTATATGCCTTACTCTTAGTTGAATATCCAAGAAATATGCCTTCCTCACCTTTAGCATCAATTTTTCCATTTCTGTTATCCTTCAGTATGAAACATCTACTTCCAAAGACTTTAAAGTAGCTTACACTAGGTGCATATCCATACCATAGCTCATAAGGTGTAGTATTTGTACCTTTCTTAACTTGTAATATGTTCAGGGTATAAACTATTGTACTTACAGCTTCTCTCCAATATTTATCTGCAACATTTTTCTCCATCATTAGCATTCTGGCACAATCCATGATAGATCAATTTCTTCATTTAGCTATACCATTCTATGGTGGATTCCTAGGAGCGGACATCTGTCTCTTTATTCCTCTGTCATTGCAAAACTTGTTAAAATCATTAGAAATAAAATCGCCTCCTCTGTCGAATCTCACACATTTTAGAATCTTACCTGTCTCCTTTTCAAAATTTTCCAAGTACCACTTAAACAACTAGAATGCATCAGATTTTTCCTTAAGAAACATAACAGTTATCATTCTTGAGTAATCATCAACAAATAAAATAAAATATTTTTCTCCCCCGTAAATTTTCTCACCAATAGGTCCACAAAGGTCAGTATGAACCAATTCTAGAATTTCCTCAGAAGTATGAGTTTTTCTCTTAAAACTAGATTTAGTCATCTCTCCCAATTGACATTGCTTACACATTGTATTTTTAGGTTTCTTTAACTTAGGTAGCCCTCTAACTTTTTTCAATTTTCTTATGCTTACCAAGTTATCAAAGTTTACATGACACAAACTTTTATACCATAACCAAACATCACTATATTGTGCAAACAAGCATGTCTCATCAACTAGGTCTATATAAAATAGATTACCTTTTGTCTTCTCACCACCTCCAACTAATTCTTCATTGGCATCATAGATCTTTGCTTTCCTATGATGTAATTCAACTCTGTAACTAGAAATATTCAGCTGTGAAACACTCAATAAGTTATACTTAAGATCATCAACCCAATATACATCATCACATTTGATTTTTTCAATCAATTGAATTGATCCTTTCCCTTTGATACGACATGGTGTATCATTTCCAAATTTAACATAACCACCTTTACACTGATCTATGGTTTAAAATTTATCTTTATCACCAGTCATGTGATGTGAGAAACCACTATCAATAATCGAACAATCACCTTTGCTTATATAATAAACTAGTGCAGTTTTCTCATCATCATCATAATCATCTTTCATTGCAACATACACAACTTCTATATCATTTTCATCAGATTTATTAGATTCATTTTCAGAAGCTTCTTCAGCTATATAGCAGGATTTCTTACCTTTGTCTTTGTAATCCTTTTACTTCCTGAGGTCTCGTTCATCCTTTCTATCTTTGTACCTACTGTCTCTTCTCTCATATTTTTCATTCTTATCAGGACATCTTGCACCAATATGACCAACTTTGTTACATGAAAAACAAATAATAGGAAGTTTACCTTTGAATTTTCCTTTTCCTATTGATAGTCTTCTTGCCATAAGTGCATCAAGTTCTTCTAGATCATCATCATAAGTGTTGCTGTCACTATTGACACATTTCTTTCCTTTGTTTGATTTGTTGAGGACCATCTAGGACTTGAATGCAGATTCAATGGCTTGTGGAGCATATTTATCAAAATTTGACATCTCAAATGCAGTAAGTCTACCTACCAAACTTTTCAAAGTCAAATTGTTGTTAGGAGTACATCTTAATTCTTGAATTGCAGATACTCTAATAGCATAAATAGGAATAATTGTTCTCAGTACCTTGCTCATGATGGTGTTATCATCAATGGTTCCTTTAGCTCCTCTAATAGCATTTAAAACTTCCTTTATCCTACCATAATATGAAACTATATTTTATCCTTGCATTTTCATTTCATCAAACTTACCTCTGAAGCTTTCACATTTGACTCTTAACACATTTGTGTCTCCTCCATAGATGTTTACAAGGGCATCCCACATTTTTTTTGTGCTTGTATAGTCCTTTATGTCTTCAAACTCATGATAGTTCAGGGATGATGCAATCTCCAGCATTGCTTGATTATGTTCTTGATTTTCTCTTAACTGTGCAACATTGAGAGTTCCTGCAGGGGTTACATATTCTTGATCAACGTGGCATTTAGTAGAATCACTAATACCAGCTAAGTGAAATTTCATCAAACTTTGCCATGCAGGAAAGTTATCCTTGTTCAACTTTGGTACATCCCTTTTATACATCTTAATATTTTGCTCTGACTACCTTCAAATTGTTTCAAGAGAACTCAACTCTGATACCGATTGCTAGAATGAATTTAAAATAACTAAAAGGGGGGGTTGAATTAGTTATCCTTAGGTCCAGATGTTCCCATTATATACTTTAAACCAATTTTAAAAATTCAGATTTGCTCAGCAGCAGTAACATAAAAGTGTGCAATTTTACTGTACTAATGAAATAAGCTTGCAAAAACTTAACAGTAAAACACAACATAAACATTCACACAATTTGACACCATGATTTAACATGGAAACCCAATATGGGAAAAACCACTAGTAACATGCTACCAAAATTTTCACTCTTCTGAAGTGAGCTCTGTTAGGAGCCAACCATGTTAAAGGTTACAAAACACATTGTCAAATGTGACCTGGTTAAAGGATTTAATCACCCTATTAGGAGTGGCCTTGTTAGTGGAATTAGAACATTCCAATTTGAATGTCACCTTGCTCAAAGGATTTATACAATGACTGTTAGGTCAACCTAGTTAAAGCATTTGAACTGATACAATGGTTAGAAAGTAATCAGCAGGTGTGATCCAATTCATACAACTTACTTTGTAAATCAAGATCCAATTCAGCTCTAATGCTAATTCACTGAGTGGCCTCCATTCTCATTTCAATATTCAGATCTACTTGGAAATCCATCAAGCAATCTGTCTCTGCTTCTCTGCTTAGCCTTCTTTTCTTAGATCTTTCCAGTCAGTCAATTAATCATGCAATCCTTCTTGCATACTCTACTCTCTTCACTTCCTCCATGAATAAACCCTTGAGGTTATCATATACCTCTTCATCTAGGTCAAATAAATCTTTGGCCGCTTAATCAAGATCATAGATCTTAGGTTAGGTTAGATCCAATGGATCTTTCCATCATTACATTTTATTTATTTCTCCAATACAATCACCATTTAAATCTTGAATCCATGTGTTAATAATGGTTTCCCATGCATTTAATTAATGAGCACCAAAATTAAATATCCATAACAAACTTCACATATTCCAATAATTTCAATAATGTCACCCAAAGATCTTAAATTTCATCAATCATCAAAATACTGTTGCTTGGCCAACACTGTGTTCCTCAGAAATTTACTGACGCTTGGCACATACAAGAAAATATGCTCGGCACACACTGGTGCTCTGCTGACACAAAAATTTCTCGGCATAAAATGTTCTCAGTAAACTATCAGTGAAAGATAAACAACATATCACTTTGCCAATGTACCAACTAATAAAGTACCCTTTGTAATTCCTCATAACTCAACCATTCTTCTTGGTCTTCTTGTTAAATCTCCTCCATCAATCAATAGATATGGTACTCAAACATATAGCAATAGTCTCACCAGTTAAGGTTTGACATCAATGACAAAACAATAATTGTTTTCATTGTAGCTTTCCAAACAACATCTCCAACACACTTATGTAGTGGTTTTACACTAATGTCTACATTCAGAACGAGCACAGTTGGTAAACATAATGAGTTGAGTTTGGGCATTGAAGAAGTTCAGTGTTGACTGAGTTCACTCAGGCATTTCATTCTTGGTCTGACATTCAGTTGTAGCCGACTAACAATGATTTATATTATGTAATTAAATGGTTATATGAGGCCAACTAAATTATGATTTATCATTTAGATTTTATTCAAGCCGACTTGACAGGGCTTACCATGTATTTATGAAAGGTACTCAAGTTTGGATTGAATGTGTTGTATTTGAAGCCTAAGTGTGTAAGATGAAGAGAAAGTGAAAAGGCAGAAGTGTGGAATTCTATGAAGGCAAAATTAGATGGGATTATGATTGAATACAGAACACTCAGAACTATAATAGAATATCTAATCAGAAATGATCTAGTTACAATCAAGCAGAGATCTGAATCAGTAAAGATAGTTGCTTACACATACAGGTCAATCCATTGTTACTTTCTAACAATTGTAGCAGTGATCAAAATATATTAACAGAGTAGACTTAACAGTCTTTTGTAAATCCTCTCACAAGGTAACATTTCTAGATTGAAGTGTTAAATACCTCTAACAAGGTCACTCCTCACAGGGTGATTAAATCCTTTAAATAGGTCACACCTAATAGCGTGTTATTATAACCTTTAACAGGGTTGGCTCCTAATAGGGCTCACTTCAAAAGAGTGAAAAATAGTAACTAGTTACATTGGTGGTTTTTCCCATATTGGGTTTCCACATTAAATCTTGGTGTCATATGTATACTTGTTACTCATTTTATGCTTTATGCTTTTGTACTTAATATCTAAGTATAATTACATTAAATATTGATTTGACACCCGAGTTACAGAAGGAACACTTGAGCTACAGAAGAATATCTTAAGTAACCTGAGTAACAGTATTAAAGTATTTAGACATCTAAGGGACAAGGATTTGTTTTGGAGTAACTGATTCACCCATCCCCTCTCAGTTACTTATCTCATTTCCAACAATTGGTATCAAAGCTTCAAGTGCTTTTAGGAAAGGTTTGAAAGCCTAAGATAAAGATCAAAGATGTCTTACAGGAGGGAGATCCCAAAGCTAAACAAAGACAATTTCCTAGCATGACAGGATCTGATGAAGCTACATCTATCTACAATTGGAGATGATGGTTTACAATTCTTAGAGACCAAATATGTTGCACAAACAAGGAATATGACTGTGGAACAAATGATGGAACAGAAACTTCATAAAATAATGATGATTGACATAGCTTCTTCACTCAGCTATTCTGAATTTGATGAAGTCAAGGACTTCCCTATATCCCATGATATGTGGAAGAAACTATAGGACATTCATGTAGGTGATAAAAATGTAAAGAGAGCTAAAGAAGAAAGTCTAAGAGGACAATTTGACAAGATGAAAATGAAAGAAGGAGAATATATCACAAAGTACAGTGAAAGAATCACATCAAGAAGATTGTAAGTGCCATCAGAGTAGTAGGTGGACTAATTGAAGAAACTACAGTAGTCAGAAAGGTACTCAAAACTTTACTCCCTATCTATGCTATTAGAGTTTCAACCATTCAATAAATGAGGTGCAACAAAGACATTACTCTAGATGCATTAGTAGGAAGACTTACAACCTTTGAGTTGGACAATTTTGACAACTACTCTTCTGGCTCTAGAAATCTTGAGTCTGCATTCAAAGCCAAATTTAACGTTGGTAAGAAGGATAGGTACTCTAAAGGAAAGAAGATTGAAAGTGACATCGATGATGAATCTGATGATGAAGATCTTGACATCATTGAAGCACTGCTTGCAAGAAGAGCTGCAAAAGGAAAATATAGAGGAAAGATACCATTGATTTGTTTCTCATGCAATGAGGTTGGTCACATTGATGCAAAGTGTCCAAACAAGGAACAAAAGGATGAGAGGAAGTTTAAAAAATTCAAAGGAAAGAAAGGTTTCAATAACAACAAAAGCTATAAGGATAAAGGCAAGAATTCTTGCTATATTGCAAAATATTCTAACAGTGATGAAGAAGAAGAAATGGTTTATATTTCCATTAAGGATGAGTCAGATGAGGAAGATGAAAAGACTACACTTTTCTTACACATCAATAAAATAATACTTGGATAATTGACAGTGGTTGTTCTCATCACATGACTGGTGATAAGACAAAGTTTGAACATCTTGAACACTATGATGGTGGAAGTGTTAGTTTTGGGAATGCTAAACCTTGCCTAGTAAGAGGAAAAGGTTGCATTGTTCTGACATAAGGAATCAAATGTGATAATGCTTACTGGGTTGAAGGATAAAGGTGAAATCTACTCAGTGTAGCATAGTTGAACAACATTCACTTCAAGGTAGAATTTATGAATGGTAAGGCCAAGCTCCTGGATGGTAAAGGGAACCTAGTTGGAACTGACAGGAAAACAAAAGGTAATTTATTCTATCTTAATCTCACTGAAGGTTCATGCTTTATTGCACAACTAGAAGAAAGCTGGTTATGGCATAAAAGGTTATGTCATGTGAATTTTGACAATCTGGTAAACATAAGCAAGAACAAAAGAGTTAGAGGTATTCCTATCTTGAAGAAACCCGACTTAGAAATATGCAAAAAATGTCAAATTGGAAAAATGAGCAAGACTAGCTTCAAGAGCAAGAATTACAATACTGATGAATTCTTGGAATTGGTACATGCTGATCTATGTGGACCAATCAAAACAAAAAGCTATACTGGAGAAAAATATTTTATTATGTTTGTTTATGATCATTCCAGAATGACGACTATCATGTTTCTCAGAGAGAAATCAGAAGCTTTTCAGAAATTCAAGTGGTATCTTGCAAGAGTTGGAAAAGAAACAAGAAAGAAACTAAAATGCCTAATATTTGACAGAGGAGGAGAATTCATTTCTAATGAGTTCAATGAATTCTGCAATGAAAGAGGAATCAAAAGATAGGTATCTGCCCCTGATACACCACAACAAAATGCAATATCAGAAAGGAGAAACAGATCCATTATGGATTGTGCCAGAACCTTAATGATTGAAAAGAATGTTGCTGCCAAATACTAGAAGGAGGCCATAAGCACTACAATGTTCACCTTGAACATAGTTCAACTGAAAAAAGGTAGTGATTAGACACCTTTTGAGTTATGGTATGGCTATAAGACTAATGTTCATTATTTCAAAGTATTTGGAAGTAGGTGCTACATCTTGATGGAAGAAAGAAATGGGAAACTAGATGCAAAAAGTGATGAAGGAATATTCCTAGGTTACTCATGTAAAAGAAAAGCATACAAATGTATGAATATTACTACTCATAAAGTCATAGGGAGTGTACATGTCAAGATTGATGATTTTGCAAAAAAATGTGAAGAGAAGAGCAGTAAAGAGCCTGAAGACTACATAAACTTTGTATATCATGAACCTGATACTATACCTATGACTCAAGAAATGGTGATGGGACAACATACACTGACACAAATTGTACTAAATGAGTTGCAAAATGAGCAATATGAAGTTCTTGTAGAAGGACCCGAGTCACATACAGAGGGACCCGAGTCATAGACAGAAGGACCTGAGTCACAGACAGAGGGAGCCGAGTATCAAATAGAGGAACAAGAAAGAATGTTTGAGAATGATAGACCTAGTATATCAAGTCCAGAATCTAGATAGAAGGTTTTAGTCTTTTCTAGATACATGAAATGTCTGAATTTTACTACTCGTAAAGTCATAGAGAGTGTACATGTCAAGATTGATGAGTTTGCAAAAAAATGTGAAGAGAAGAGTAGTAAAGAGCCTAAAGACTACATAAACTTTGTATATCATGAACTTGATACTATACCTATGACTCAAGAAATGGTGATGGGACAAAATACACTGACACAAATTGTACTACATGAGTTGCAAAATGAGCAACATGAAGTGCTAGAAGAAGGACCCGAGTCACATACAGAGGGACCCGAGTCACAAACTGAAGGACCTGAGTCACAAACAGAAGGACCTAAGTCATAGTCAGAGGGAGCCGAGTATCAAATAGAGGAACAAGAAAGAATGTTTGAGAATGATAGACCTAGTATATCAAGTCCAGAATCTAGATTGAAGGTTTCAGTCTTTTCTAGATACGTGAAAAAGCATCATGCACCTAAGAAAATAATTGGAGATCAGATAGAAGGTGTAATGACAAGAAAGAAACTAAAAGTTACATGTTTACTAAGTGAATTCAAACCTAGAATTGTTAAAGATGCATTGAATGATGAAAGTTGGATAGAGGCAATGAATGAAGAGATTGAATATATTGAGAAGAACAAAACTTGGACTCTTGTACCTAGGCCAAAGGACAAGAATGTGATTGGAACCAAGTGGGTTTTCAGAAACAAAATGGATGAAAATGGGAAAGTCTCTAGAAACAAGGCCAGACTAGTTTGTAAAGGATATGCTCAAGTAGAGGGTATTAACTATGGAGAAACTTTTGCTCCTGTTACAAGAACTGAAGGAGTCAGAACTCTTCTGGCATATGCTGCACATAAAGGATACATAGTATATCAGATGGATATGAAGTCTGCATTTTTGAATGGAATCCTAGAAGAGGAAGTCTAAATTAAACAACTAGAAGGTTTTATTGATCCCAGTAGAAGAAATATGGTTTGCAAGCTACACAAAGCATTGTATGGACTAAAGCAAGTGCCCAACGCCTAGTATGAAAGACTACATAGTTATCTAATAAGAATTGGATTTCAGAGAACCAGTGATAACAGTAGCTTGTACATCAAAGAAGGACCACAGAACAAAATACTGTTAGCAGAGATATTTGTTGATGACATATTATTCACTAGATATGATGACCTATGCAAAGCATTCTTTGTAGCTATGAGAAAAGAATTTGAAATGTCTATGTTTGGTGAGATAAAAATTTTTGTTGGCTTACAAGTACATAAAATGAAGGACGGTATCTACATTACTCAAAAAAAATATATCAAGGAGATACTCAAGAAATTTGGTATGGAAGATTCCAAACTTGTTGGAACACCCATGTGTACTAGACAAAAACTATCTAAGGATGATGATTCAAATGAGGTAGATCAGACCAATTACAGATCCATGATTGGAAAATTGCAATATGTTGTGCACACCAGACCTAATATTATATTGGTAGTTGGTATTGTTGCAAGATTTTTAGCTAATCCTAGAGATAATCACCTAATGGAAATCAAAAGAACTATGAGATATCTGAAAGGTACTAAAGACTATGGTTTATGGTATAAGAGAGGTGGAAACTTTGATTTAAAAGCATTCACTATTGATGATTAGGCTGGAAGTGTCGATGATAGGAAGAGTAATATTGGTGGAGCTTTCTTTCTTGGAAAAAGGTTAGTGTCTTGGACTAGAAAGAAACATAATTGTATCTCTCAATCTACAGTAGAGGCAGAATATGTTGCTGCAGAAGTGAACTGTTCTAACATCATATGGATCAAGCAGTTGTTGACAGGAATGAAGGAAGAGATCAAAGAACCATTTATTATCTACTGTGACAACACCAATGCCATTAACATCTCAAATAATCTTGTGATGTACACCAAAACCAAGCACATAGAAATACAATATCATTTCTTAAGGGAATTAGTACATAATAGAGAAGTAAGGTTGGAATATGTAAACACCAAAGAACAAGTTGCAGACATATTCACCAAACCCTTACCTAAGGATGCATTCTTGTATCTTAGAGGAAAGATAGGGGTACTTCCCCTACTTGAAGGTCACTAAAATATAGTTTAGTGATGCATCAACCTGAGCAACGGTGAAAATCTTCCATTTGATGCAGATCTATCAGAGCCCATTGCAGATGAATCGGTAGATTACAAATTCAAAGAGAAACATTACTTGTGGAATCAAAGTCTTTGGCATCTATTGTTAAAGAGGGAGAGTTTTCTATAATACATAAGAATAAAAATGAAACTAAGGACATTTTTAGAGGGAGAATTATAATGAAGCTAAAGACATTAAAGAAATTCTCTAAAAAATTTTGTTGCTTCACAATTCTTTGTATTATGAAATGTTGTGTTGCCATTAATGCCAAAGAGGGAGATTATTGAAGACAATTATTCAATTGTGTATTGTCATTGATGTTACACATGTATATACACTTATGTAGTAGTTTTACACTAATGTCTGCATTCAAACCAAGCACAGTTGGTAAACAAAATGAGTTGAGTTCGGGCATTGAAGAAGTCCAGTGTTGACCGAGTTCACTCGGGCATTTCAGTCTTGGTTGGGCATTCAGTTGCAGCCGACTAACAGTGATTTATAAATATGTAATTAAATGGTTATATGAGGCCGATTGAATTATGATTTATCATTTAGAGTTTATTCAATCCAACTTGATAGGGCTTACCAAGTATTTATGAAAGGTCAAGTTTGGATTGAATGTGTTGTAGTTGAAGCCTAAGTGTGTAAGATGAAGTGAAAGTGAAAAGGAAGAAGTGTGGAATTCTGTGAAGGTGAAATCAGATGGGATTTTGATTGAATACATAACACTTGGAGTTGTAATAGAATATCTGATCAGCAAAGACATTTTCTTACACATACAGGTCAATCCATTGTTACTTTCTAACAATTGTAGCAGTGATTAAAATCTCTTAACATAGTAGACTTAATAGTCTTTTATAAATCCTCTCACAAGGTAACATTTCTAGATTGAAGTGTTAAAGACCTCTAACAAGGCCACTCCTCACAGGGTGATTAAATCCTTTAAGTAGGTCACACCTAACAATGTGTTATTGTAACCTTTAACAGGGTTGGCTCCTAATAGGGCTCACTTTAGAAGAGTGAAAAGTAGTAACTAGTTACGTTGGTAGTTTTTCCCATATTGGGTTTCCACATTAAATCTTGGTGTCATATGTGTACTTGTTACTTGTTTTATGCTTTATGTTTCTGTACTTAATCTCTAAGTATAATTGCATTAAAGATTGCTTTGACACCCGAGTTACAAAAGGAACACCTGAGCTACAGAAGAATGTCTTAAGTAACCCGAGTAATAGTATTAAATTATTTATAAATCTAAAGGACAAGGATTTTTTTTGGAGTAACTGATTCAGCCCTCCCCTCTCAATTACTTATCTCATTTCCAACATATTATTCATCTCCTTTTCCATGCCACTTGACCAAGTGTTACCATTAGATCTTTTGTCTAGTCTTCTTATGCACTTGAGAATTGAGGACCTTTTCTACTTTTGGAGAAGATGTAGAAGGAAATTGAATGGGTTCTACCTCTTGTATCACCTTTGTGAGACTCAATTCTGGATCAAGAGTTGGACCCTTGTAAAGGACCAAATTAGCTACATTGAAAAATAGGAGAAAGTCCTATATCCTCTGGTAGCTCCACTTTATAAGCATTGTTCCTGTATTTAGCAATAATGGTACAATGTCCTAACCTTCTCATTTTAAAATTGTTGGGAAATCCTTTCTGTAGCCTTTCCTTGTTTAGATGCACCATCACAATATATCCTACTTGAAACTGAAGATCCTTCTTCCTTTCATCAACTTTCTATTTTGTCTTTGCATTACTCTCTGCCAATGATTTCTTGACTAAATCATGCACCTCCTTCATGGAATGGGAAAAATATTCAACATACCTACTCCTTGTAGATGTATCTTTCAATTCTATGAGCTCAAAAAGTCCTCTTGGGTGCAATCCATATACTACTTCAAATGGGCTCCTTCCTGTGGTTCTTTTGACTGTATCATTGTAGGCATAGTCTGCTTGTCCCAAAATGTGATCCAAAGTATGGCCATATTCTTTAGTTAGACATCTCAGTAGATTACCTAAGCTCCTATTTACCACCTTAGTCTTACCATCTATCTAAGGGTATATGCAGACCCAAAAGAAAAATTGGTGCCAAGTTTGTGCCATAGTGTTTTCCAAAAATGACTCATAAATTTTGAGTCTCTATCTGATACTGTATTGAGAGGTAGGCCATGAATCTGTACCACTTCCTTCAAAAAAAATGAGCAATATGAAAAGCATCATCGAATGTCTTACAAGGCACATAGTGTGCCATTTTACTGAATCTTTCCACTCTGACATAAATACTATAAAATCCCTTCTTTATCCTTGGAAAGCCTACTATAAAATCCATGCTAAGGAATTCCCATGGCCTACTAGGAATGGGAAGGGGTTGGTATAGACCAGCATTGGAAGAAGTTCCCTTGGCTATTATCCGTAGAGTTTGCACTATGTTATGTTAGTTATATTATGTGTAGCCGATGGTACTTAGTTACTACCAGATGACAATTGGGAATCAGTGGTGACATTCGATCACACCCCTTCAAGTTTATATAAGTAATGTACTTTCTCTTTAGAGATATGATATAGTGACTATTGTAAATGTACTCAAGTTATGAATGATTAATAAATATTATGGTATTCTATGATCTATCTTATGTATTTGCATTTCCATACAATATCTATGCATCAGTAAACTAGGTTACCCGAGCGGGTAAACATTTGGTGTTGTTGCCTAGACGTACTCGGGAAGGAAAAATAAAATAAATTGATGTGTTGATTATTTCCCTATGGAGAAGTGAAAAGAAATCATGCCCAATCAATTGAATAAAAATAGAAAGAAGGAACTCGAGGAGAAAAAAGCTGATAGAAAATCTCACAATAGTAAGCCGAGCGAAGGGAGAGATACAGAAGACATGCCAAAGGACTACTGAAGGGAGTAAGTGAAGGTGAGGGTCTAGAGGTATCTGACTGGGAGGCTAGGAGAAGTGATGAGGACTACCTAGAGGAAACAAGGAGATTTTTTAGGTCCTTAACCTTAACCCCATAGATGAAAGCAAGAGAAGTCTGAAGGAAGGAAAAAGAGGAAGCCGCATAGAGGGAGGCTCAAGATATCATTGCCGCCATGAGTATTGAAGTGACCAAGGGGCACGAGTATCATAGTATCCCAATAGGCCTGGACAATTCTAGTAGTTTAGGGACATCAAGTGGTATGGTACCAAATAATTTTGGGGTACCGACACCGATAGTACCATCCCAGCCTGTAACACAACCAGTGTTGCAAACACAGTCAGCGCCTAGAAAAGTAAACATGGTGACCAACAAGGAGAAGTTGCCAAAATTCCATGAAGATGGAAAGGAAGATCCAATACAACATTGTTGTATGTGTGAGAAAATCTAGTCTATGAATGGATTCGCTGACTAGGCAGCATGGGTGAAACAATTTCCCACCACACTCAGAGGGGTAGCCATCGATTGGTACTCTGATGCGGACAAAACAATGGTGGCCACTTTGGACGAACTCAAGAATGAATTCCAGAAGGAGTTTTGACTCCTGAGGGATGAAAATGAAATTGTTTCCGAGATATATGGTACCAAACAAGGAAAGAAGGAGACTATGTGGGCCTACAGCTGCCGACTGAAGGAGTTAGTTGGAAAAATGGAGAGCCAGCCAGTGGATGACCTGAAGAAAAGATGGTTCATGGAGGGCCTGAAATTGAACCTACAGAGGAAAATGAAGATAGTGCCGCCCACCTCATATGAAGATGCCTATAATTGGGTGATGGACTTGGATAGCGAACAAAAGACCTCCAAGAAGAAAAGAAGCAAGTCTTCTTCCGAAGAAGATGACACTGTGGACAATGGTCGTAGCAGTGATGGTGAGTCAAAGAAAAAAGTCATGGCACTCCAAAAGGACATGGAGAGAATGATGAAGGAGTTCAAGACCATGAAAGGGGGTACCAGCAAGGGGGAAGATGACATGTGGTGTTAAAAATGAAAGGAGAGTGGCCATATGAAGGGGTCATCTCCCAAAAATGCATTGTGTGACATTTGCCAGATCATGGGCCATTCCACCAAGGAATGCCCATACAACATGAAAGTGAGGAATCAACAAGTATTATTTACCCAAGGTCAACCATCTACATCAGGCGGGTATGGAGGAAACCAACATAGCGGCGGAAGGGGCAGTAACAACAACACCAAAACCAACACCAACACCAACACCAACACAAGGAGTCGAATACAATATGAATCCAAGGGTCAGCTAGTGATCCAGTGCCAAGCTTGCAATCAACGGAGCCACTTTGCAAAGGACTGCAACAAGGGTGACACCCCACAGAAGCTATGTCAGTGGTGTGGTCCTGGCAACCACAAGGATGCCAACTGCCCAAAATTTAGCATTAATTGGTTGGACATAGATGGAAGCACAAGTACGGTACTGACTCTCACCTGAGGGAAAGCAAAGAAAGCCACATATCCAGACCCTCGAACAGAAAAACAATGGGCATTGGAGGCTAAGGAAGAAACAGAGAAGGTGATGAAGACACAAAAAGAAACATGGGAGATGACCACCACCTTAGGCTGGAGGGAGGCAAAACAAAACATTCTGAGACAACTGCTACATTTAGAGGTACCAGTGAAACTCTAGGACGTCCTTCACACCATGCCTCACTTGGGAACGACACTGTTGGGGAACTTGGCCACATAGCCAAATACCACACATATGGACATCCCTGGAGGGTCAACAATTGACCCAATGATACTTGTTGTAAACAACGGGAGGTACCCGACAGTCGTTGAGATGCGTAACCTTGGCACCACTCTCATAGACACCATTGTAGATGGTGGGTCCAGAGTAAATATAATTCTGGAGGAGACATGGAAAAAGTTAGGGAAACCCACTATGTGGCCTCCAACATTCAACTTGTTGGGAGTGGACCAGCATGACATCAAACCCATCGGAACCCTCATGGATCAACATGTGATGATGGTATAAAACCCTTCGTACTCAAATTTGTGGTGATCCCACTAAAGAAAAAGGCATACAAGGCTATTTTGGGACAAGGGTGGCTCACCTCGGCTAAGGTGAACCACAACTAGAAGAGGAACACACTCACCATGGAGACTGCAGGGAGGAAGTACGTGATTGATCTCCACACAAAAAGGGTGAGCGAGGTGTAAGCATCTTTGGACTCAAAATCTGAAGGAGAACAATTGGGAGAAGATGGAGGGCAAAGAAGAATGGATCCCAATGACAAAGGGGTGTTTGAATTGGAAGAATGTTCTAGGGATGGTGGAGATTCAATGAATGGCCTCTTTCATTGGTAGATGGAAGATTACGAGTTCTTCACACCATCTTGTAACATGATAAGAATTAGGGAGGAGGAAGCCACCCCCACACACCAGTTTATGAAGGAAGAACCCATAAAGTACCAGGAGGTAAAATCAAAGGGGAAAAACCTGGGTGATGATGCTCGTGTCCATGATGGTTGGAACCTCGTGGCCGTAGCCTTCAAATTATTTATTCTCCTTCTTCTTATGTATGGGCTAGCGATGGTGGTCCCTATAGAATTTATGGTTTCCAATCTTCAAATTTCCATCAAAAACAAACCAAAGGACAAAGTTTGGGAAGTTGGCTACGATGGGGCCATCCAGGTGTGGATTCTCAATGGACGGGAGATACACGAGGCCATTAGCAGTTCCAAATTGAATCCTCACCTAGAAAGGATGGATAGAGAACTTGAGGGGATGGAAGGGTACTTGAGAAACCTGAGAGGCTAGCTGGATGACCGAAGAGGCCTCCAGAAGTTAATTAGATTGGGCACTTAAAAATTTAAAATTAAAAAAATGTAAAAAAAAAAGAGTTCGCATGCCACCGCACAACTTGATGTCGTATGGGTCCAGACAACCATACGACAATGAAAAAAAATGAGACATGTAGAAAATATTCCATATGGCTTGATGTCGTACGGGTCCGGACGACTGTAGAGATGAGAAACTTAAAAAACCAACCGGCGGAATAAAATTCTGTATGCACTAATACCATACTATTGTACGGACATAAAGTTCATTGTAGCATGTTATAACTATATGGTCATTCTTCTGGGCGGACATCAAAATGATGAGACTTGTATTTTATGATAAGTACCATATGAATGTACATGGATTCTTGAAGGGCAGTAAGGAGTCATCCAGAAAACATCAGTAGGAGCCCATACAGATCCGTATGGGTGGGAGACTCCAAGTGGAAAAAAGGAATGGCCAAGCCATATAGTACGAAATTCAGAACAATAAGGTGCAAGGAACCAAAAACCATACACTATATGGTTTGGAGGGATAGCACCGTACAGATTCAAACAGACAGCAAAACAAAGACCGTATGGAAAGGGAAGAATAGGAGAGATGTCATACAACCATACAGATGACCGAATGAGTGAGGATTTTTTTGGTTTCCATGGCCAATTGGAAATCAGAGGAATCCTACGACCGTACAACCGTAGGGAGAGTAAAAACAAAAGGTCGTATAGAAAGAAAAAAAATTGAAAAGGCCATGACATGTAGAAAAGGTCGTACAATTGGTAGAGCGCTCGGGAACATCACATCCAAAATTATAAAAAATAAAAAAAAATAAAAAAATAAAAAATAAAAAATAAAAAAAATAAAAAAATGACGACAAATAAAGAACAGTGCACAGTGAGTAGCATATGGTACCAAAGGGAAGGACATAAATAGGTAGTGAAGAAAACAAAGTTATTGGCCATTTATACAGGCATTGAAGCAGTTGGTAGAAAGAGTATGGCATTAGATGAAAATCACAAAAATTGTGTGCGCCATGGACTTTTGTGTGGGTTTGAAGGTTCTAAATTGGTCTTTGCGGTGGGGGTGATGCCCCTCGACCCCACTCTGTACCACAATAGGGAGCGCACCTAGGGCACTACCCCTAGATCCCATAGTTGGTATATTATGTGTAGCCAACGGTACTTAGTTACTACCGGATGACAGTTGGGAATCGGTGGTGACGTTTGGTCACACCCCTTTAGGTTTATATAAGCAATATACTTTCTCTTCAGAGATATGATATAGTGACTATTGTAAATGTACTCAAGTTACGAATGATTAATAAATATTATGGTATTCTGTGATCTATCTTATGTATTTGTATTTCCATACAACATCTATGCATCAATAAACTAGGTTACCCTAGTGGGTAAACATTGGACTTTTGAAAAACAATGCAACATTATACATATTTTTTGATGTCCCAATTCATCCTAGGCCAATAATAAAACATTTTCACTAACTCTTGAGTCTTTTTGACCCCAAAGTGACCATTAAGGGCCTCATTGTGCTTTAATTGAATCAAGTTCTCCCTCATTGATCCCTTAGGGACACAAAGTTGACTACCCTTTAATAATAAGTCATTCTGCATCATATAATTAGAGAATTCACCATGAAAACAATTTTGGTATACTTTACATACCTTGTATGCCTCTACAAAGTCTTCATCCTTTAGAGTATAAATCCTTGAACATATCAATGTCAATGCTCTGCAACTAAACTTCTTGCACTATCAAAATCCTCCTTCTTAGTGCATCAGCTACCTTATTTTGTTGCCCCTTCTTATGCTTGATGTTGAATGTATAAGCCTGTAGTTACTCTACCCATTTTATGTTCTTATGACTTAGCTTATATTGGAAGTTTAAGAAGCTAATGGCTTGGTTATTAGAATATACCGCAAACTCCTTAGGAAGGAGATAGTGTTTCCATTTTCTCAATGCTTGGACTAGAGCATACATCTCTAGATCATAGGAAGAGTAATTCCTCTTTTCATCACCGAGCTTCCCACTATGAAAAGCCACTGGCCTCCCTTCTTGGCTTAAAACAACCCTTATGGCAATGTTTCTAGCATCGCACTCAACTGTGATAATGTTTTCAAAACTTGGGAGAACTAGGATGGGTTGTGTGGCTATCCTCTTCTTCAACACTTCAAAACCTTGATCGGCTTTTTCATTCCACTCAAAATTGGTTTTCATTCCACCTTTGATGGTGTCCAACATAGGTGCACTTATAGCATTGAATTTCTTGTTGAACTTTCTGTAATACTAAGCTAGTTCATGAAAAATCCTCACCTCTACAGCAGTCTTAGGATTTGGCCAATTGATGATTTCCTCTACCTTTCTTGGGTCCATTTTGATATTCCCTTGAGACAAAAAAAAAAGCCAAGATATACTATTTCCTACTTCATGAACTCACACTTATCCAAATTTATCAATAGCTTTTCCTCATGGAAATTTTTAAACATAATTTGCAGATGCTTAAGATGTTCTACTGTAGACTTTCTAAACATCAAAATGTCATCAAGCTAGACAACTACAAATTTCCCAATGTAATCCTTCAACACCTCATTCATAAGCCTCATTAATGTGGATGGGGCATTGGATATCCCAAATGGAATTACAAGACACATGTACAACTCTTCAAAGGTATTGAAGGTAGTCTTCCACTCATCTCCCTCTTTGACCCTGATTTGGTGGTATCCACTCTTGAGATCAATCTTAGTAAAGTACTTGGAATCCCCTAAATAGTACATTAGGTATTCTATCCTTGGGATAGGGAATCTATACATAATGGTGATTCTATTTATGGCCCTATAATTAGTGAAAAAACTGCAAGTACCTATCTTCTTAGGAGCTAAGAGATTAGGAAAAACACATGGGCTTATACTTCTCCTAATGAGACTTTGGTATATGATTTCTTGTATTTTCTTGGAAATCTCCTCATTTTATTGAGGGGTCATCTTGTATGCGGCTTTATTTGGAAGTGTGGCTCCTAGGATGAAATCTATTTGATGGCTAATGGCTCTTTTAGGCAGCAGGGTAGCTGGTTGTCCATCACTTACAATGTCTTGGAATTCCTTCAACAATTCTTGAACCTTCACTGGAAGCTTTATCTTCTTCTTCATCTTCTTTGTCTTTTCTTCATTAGTATTCAAAACTAGTGCATATCCTACTCCTTCTCCTTCTTCTAGAGCTTCTAAGAACTCTTTCTCACCTACCAAAAGGACATTAGGCCTTGTGGACTTAACTTCTCCTTCTTCTAGTAGAGACTGGATTTTAAAAGTTACACCATCCTTCTTGAAATAGTAATCCTTCTTGGCTCCATCATGCATGACTTGTTTGTCAAATTTCCAAGGCCTTCCCAATAGGATATGGTAGGCATCCTTTGGTAAAACATCACATAGTACTCTATCCTTGTATCCCCCAGTAGAGAAGTCCACCCATGCTTTCTCATTAACTAGGACATGTTGTCCCTTGTTCAACCAAGTGACTCTATATGGATTTTTTTTGAGGAATCCTTTTCAGTTTGAGCTTGGCAACTGCCTCCTCTAACACAATATTATTAGTTTA
Organism: Thuja plicata; assembly: GCA_018584345.1. Classification (NCBI taxonomy): domain Eukaryota; kingdom Viridiplantae; phylum Streptophyta; class Pinopsida; order Cupressales; family Cupressaceae; genus Thuja; species Thuja plicata. The sequence goes on along the minus strand of MU225971.1, from coordinate 2,604,931 downwards.
TCTCAAGTTAATAACAAACTTGCACACTTTCCCCATGATTTTACACTTCATCCTAAAGAGAGCTCTCCTCTGACTGGATTCTTCTCTCACTGGCTCTTTAATTAGTGTCCTTCTAATCATCAAATTCTCTCCCTCTTATGACTCTAAGGGTACCTCTTTGTTTACTGCTACTTGACTCCTCTTTAACATAATTCACTCTTTTGTCACTCCTGTGTGATGTAGACCCCTTCTTCGAACACCTATAAGGAGGATGTCCAAACTAATTGCAATGGTAACACTTCATACTTTGAAAGTATGAACCTCTTCCTTGTCGACTACTTCTTCCTCTCCAGTTTCTATTAGATCCTCTTCCTTTGTTGAAAATTCCTCTCCTTGGGCTTCCTTCATTTTTCTATGTCAACTTGGCTTCACCTTGTGCATTTTGTTTTGTGTTCCTACCCCTATAACCTCCTCTATGGCCTCTGCCATATCTTCCTCTTCCTCTGCCTCTATTAATTCCTAAATCTTGTTTCTTCTTTAAATTCTCTTCCACCTTAATATCCAATTGGTGGCATCTTTGTACTATGGTGTGGGTTAGAAGACTAAGTTCATATTGTATAGTCCACCTTAAGCCATTTAGATACCTGGCTACTTTCACACTCTCATCCTCAGCAACTCTAGACCTCATGCATAGTCTTTGAAACTCCTCTATGTAAGAGTTGACATCTAACTCTTTCTATCTAAGGCCTTGCCTCTTCTTGTGCAATTGGATTTCATAATCCTTAGGAATATATGATTCTTTGATCTTCACAACCATAGCCTTCCATGTACATATAGGCTTCTTCCCTTGTTTCTCCCTCTCATCTTGAATTAATTTCTAGAAACTGAGAGTAGATTCCCTCAGTCTTGCTTTTTCTACTTTTACTTTCTGGGCTTCAGTTATTCCATCAGACTCAAAGTGATTTTCAAGCCCTTCAATCCAATCAATTACTACCTCAGGTTCCATTTTCCCACTAAAGATAGGAATTCCCTCTAGTGCCTTCCCACTTAGGGCTTTTAAGGCTTTCAAAAAGGGTTCTTCATTTAGGAAAGGGCATGGCTCAGGGACCTCATCCTCTAGGGATACTTATTTTTTCTTTCCTTCTACCCTATATTTGACTTCCTTAGCCTTTTCATCCACTTGATCCAACTTCTGCTCCAATTGAGCCAATCTTTCCCTGAGAAATATATTTTCGACTTCTTTCTCATCCACCTTCTTAGAAAATTTGGCATTAGTCACAATTTTAGATTCTATTAAGGAATCTTCTGGCTGAAACATCTACCCACAATCCTAATCTTATAGGCTCTTATACCAATCTGATAGAAACTCTCTAGTGTGCTTGCACTACTCAATCAGGACCTCTTTGTTCCCAATTCTTCCAAGACCCTATCTCTATCTTATAGGATCTTCCAATCCCTCCTCTTAATAGTTTATGAATTCTTCCAATGCCCCCTTATAATGTGGCATCCATTAGTGCTTCACTATGGTAACTACCATGTGAATCTTGTCAATTCTCATCTCCATCTTTCAACTCTTTCTTGGATACCTCCAAGTGATTTTATTGTTCACTTTCTTAGATAATGTTTACATGGGATTCAAAAAATTCTCACACTTTTCCCAAACTCAACTTGGTCCCTCTATATTAGGGTTTTGATAGCTCCAATATTGATACCAAGATTTGGATACAATTTGGTCTTTTAGGCCTATTAGGTCTATTAGCCCTATTTCACTAGTTTTTGCTCATTCTTTGGAAACATTCCAAAAAAATCCATGAATTAATTTAGGATCTTAATGCCCTTTATGGAAAAAAAAAACAAGATTTTGGTGATCTCAACTCTTCAAGGTCTCTATACAGGTGATTCCTAAATTTAAGGGCTTCTAGAGCTAATTGGTTTCTCAAGAACCAGGCAATTGACTTCTGCTTCAAAATGTATCTAGATGGATTGGTCATGAGCCAATATCCTTCAAAGGTCTCTGAACAACCCCAAGGAATTTCAACATCTACTTTTATTCATCTTTCCAATCGAACCCCTACATTCGAACACCAAAGAACTCTTGTGAGCACCTAACCAGGTTGCTCTAGACTCGCCAATGCCTTGCTCACAAAATTAACAAACTCAACTTCCTGGCCTTCTCCTTCCATTTGTACACTAAAAATAGGCTCCCCTAACATGTCCCTCAAGCCCATGATAATTCCATGGTGGGGTTTCATGTGGGAGCCATTTTTTATGCACAGAGTCCTGGATATGCCAGAGACTAGCTTATTTACAAAACAATTTACAAACCTAACCTAATGAAATGAAAGAAACTTAAAAATTGTACAAAATGAAAGCTAAAATGTCTATATACACAAATACCACATAGAGATGGTGGATTCAATCCTTTAGAAGACCTTTATAAACCAAAATGTGCTAACTGTCTAAGAAAACTACATTGCAGTGCAAATAGAGTAAACTTGTATTTCTTTTCAAAATCATCCAACCTCGCGAAATGGGCCTCCTTCTAGTTTTATACCTTTTTCTCATAGGTGTAGGTGGTTATAATATTGACCACACCCTAAAATTTTACTTTTTCTTTGTTTGGACAATGGTGTCATGCAACTTTGCAAAGTTGCAAAAGTTGTCATGACAACATTTTGTCAATTTTTGTAACTTTGCTCCTAACTTATCCAAATGACCTCTAAACTTCATAGAATGATGAAAGATCATAATAGAAGCCATTTTAGGCTGAGTTACATATTTTCATGTCTTTAGGCCCAAAATCCAAAGTGACGCCCCAAAGAGACCTAAAAACAAAACTACATCTTCACAACCAAAACACTACTAGATTAGTCTAAGGATAACCTAGATCTCCTAAAAACACACACACACACACAATACCTTCTAAGGTCTTTCAAAACACTCCTGACTTGGCTAGGGTCAGTACAAGTGTAAAGATGTCCTAGGTGCTCATGCACCAGTGTGCCATGTCACACTAGATGTAAAAACATAATGAGTAATAAATTATCTTTAAAAAATTAAATACAAAAATTTGATAATAGGAATTAAAAGGTTGAGACACATTGATTCCCAATATTATCTTACTCTTCAAACACCTAAAAAAAAGTGAGAAACAAAGAGATATATTGTCCTAGACATCAATGAAACCACATGAATATTTTGCATACCCTCACATTCCAACATGATACGTATAATATCATCTAAGGTGTCTAGCATATCAAGAAAGAACCACCTTTTGATGAAAATAAACAAGTCGTGTTGAAAATGCACCAATCTAAAGAACACATGTATCAAATCTAAGTAATAACTATGACTACAATTTTTTTATAAATCCATTATGCTTGAAAATTTCATAAAAGTATTAATATATCAAACTTCAATCCCATTACCTGATTATAATTCTAAAATTTAAAATTACTCCATGAATAGAATCAAGCACTAATTTTTATAATAGGTAAAATAATAACAACTAATTTTTAACAGCAAACTAAAAAGCCCACATGACTAGAAGTAGCAACTACAACAATTGCTAATCCATCTAATCATCAATACCTCAGAGATACCTCAGAGATATCAAAAAAATCTCCCATGTCCACCATACTAGACCATGTGACCACAAACCTCCAAGAAGTTTCCATTGAACAAAGAGAAACTGTGTAAATTATAGCATAATCATTTCCTTTTTTCCAACACCTCAAATTACTAATATGTGACCAGGAAGATTGCATTCACAACCCTAACAAAAATACACAGCAACATCCAAATGATCAATCTTATTAGATTACATACATACATACATACATACATACATACATACATACACACACACACATACATACATACATAGATACATACATAGATACATACATACATACATACATACATACATACATACACATACATACATACATAGATATATAATATGTCTATGTGTGTTTGTATATGTATGTATGTATGTATGTATGTATGTATGATTCTCACAAATGAAACATTCCCAAAAATAAGGAAGATCAAAACCAAAATAACCATTCTCATATCAAAAATAAAACCCAAAAAAACCATCTTCTAACATCCTCATAATGAGATCATAATAAAATCTATATAAACAAGGAGACAACCATGTTATTCATCCCTCAAAATGAACCCTTTGGAACTAACCATCTATCCATAGATCAAGTTCTACATTCATGAAAGATAAGCACAAATCATAAATCATTTGAAAGGAATAACAAGAAATGCCTCCCAAGTATATAAAGAGTAGAGAATGATGATCTCATCCAAGATATCTAGGTCATCATGACTTGTCTAAGAATAGTCTCCTCATAGGTCCATGTTGAACTCACATCAAACCAAGTTATATCATTCTCAAACTTCTTGCCAAAATATTATGAAGAGTATCCATCTCAATACATGTCTTTTATCATAGGAGATTTCTATTGTTTCTTATGTTTCCATGTATCCACAAGCACCTAAAACTAATAAATGCATGTCAAACTACAAATGTAGCTTAGGAAATTTGTTAACTAATCAAGAAAATGATCACATATACAAATATAACCAATGAAGATCAATGTCAAAACTCCAACCTAGAGGATCAATGGTGCAGAAGAACCTAGTGTAGAAGCCCTAATTTTTTTTTGTGTTGGATCACTTTTTTTTTTTAAAGTGTGTTTAGAGAAGTTTAGGATCATTTTCGGGTGCTTTAGGAGAGGGTGTGTTAAGTTGTGTGTGTTTTTTATCCAAATGACCTTTGCAAGGTCCTGATGGGCAAAATGGGTCAAAATGTGTGTTTGAAATTCAAAGTCCTTAGAAGGACATTTTTGAAGTATTTTAGGTCTTAGGACATGATGTGGGACCTTTTGGTGTCCAACCATGGAGTTAGAATGATCAAAGAATGAAAATTGTAAAAAGTGGAAAAGTTGCTTGAGCAACTTTGCAACTTTTAAATGTTGCTCGAAAACATTTTGAAAGAAGTTGAAAAACTACCCAAAATTCAGTTATGGGTTGGTTTAGACATTTTTTATGGATCATCCACACATATTTAAGGGTCTTTGAAGTCGTGTAGTGACGTTGGTTACCAATTTGCAAAATTTGATAAGCAATAGAAAGGAATAATGACTGCATTTGCTTTGTTTTGAATCCAAGCATTGATCAATGCATTAAATTACTTTTTTTTTCATTGTAATTAGTTTTTTATAGCTATTTTCAAGCACTGTGTTTTAGTGATTATCTTTTAGTTTATGTACTATATTTGACTATAAATTATTTGTCCTGCTCTAGGTTTTCTGGACCAGACATGACTGTAAATAGAAAAATGACTCCCTAGCCATTTCCCACCATTCAAAGTCTATGTTCCTTGAAGATATGGTAGAGGGGTTATTGTATAGTAGTTTTTTTTTTCTTTTAGGTCCTGAGGTTAGAATGGTGAATTATGAGTTCTTTCCCTAGGCGAGCTTGGCTATAGCCTGGCTAGGGTCAATTGAGGAACAATGTGATCCATTTGAAAGGTTGGATTGAAAGAAGTGATCCAATGCATGCAGGATGGACCTAAATATAATACAAACCTATGTGAGCATTGGTGGTGGTTGAGGAATTCATTTCATCTAGTTTTTAGAAGAGTTTCTACAAACAGGCCTAGTAGACCTATTTTGGAGGACTCAATCCAAAAAGGATTTGAAGTACAGTACGGAGGACTTGAGCCACCCAAAACCTAAAAATATTTTGTATCTCTGAAATGGGTATCTAGATCCAAGATCATTTTTGGGGCTTCTTTGATAAATTTTGGAGTTAATGTAGAATAGGAGCCTGATTAAGGCTATAAGAACCCACTAGGCCTACTCCTTAAAATAAGGATCTTGATTAATGTTTTGATGAGCTGTGGCTCTGAATCTTCAATATTGAATTTTTTATCGACAAATAAGTGTGGACCAACCCATAAGTTCTTTTGAGGTGTTTGAGTAGTAGTGATGGAATCTACCCTTGTAGATTCAATGAAGACTAAACTTTAATTGATAATGAGATTCTTTGAAGATAAAGGTGAATGAACTAATTATTATGCCTTTGGTTTAGGGTAGAAGAGTAATCCCTAATAGGTTTAGAGTAGAGGCCTAGGAGAAAGTCAAGTGGACTCAGTTAAGGAATCCCTATCAGATTAGTATCAGAGCCCTGAAAGATTTGGGATAAGAAGGTATATGAGTGACCTTGAATAAGTGGGTGAATCAACCATGGTGACCAACATAGAGTTGGCAATGAAGATGGATGAATGTGAGGAGGAGAATAGAATCCTAAGGAAAAAAATCAGAGAGATGGTAAAAAATCTTGATGAAGCATAAGCTAGGATAGAAGAAGTAAGTGAGAAAGTGAAATAAATAGAAGAGAAAGGGAAGTCAGATGCAGTAGAGGATGAGGTGCTAGAACCTGATCCAGTTCTTAAGAAAATCCATTCCTTAGGGATTTAAAATACATGAGTGGAAAATCATTCGAAAGAGTACCCTTATTTAGGGGAAATATGGAGCCAGATGTGGTAATGGATTGGATAGAGGGTTTAGAAAACCAATTTGAATGTGAAAATGTCACAGAGGCCCAAAAGGTAAAAGTGGCCAAGACTTGGATAAGTGGAACATCACTCACTTGTTGGAAATTTGTTCAGGGTGAAAGATTAAAGGATGGAAAGAAAAAAATATCCACATGAAAGGGTATGGTTGCAAAGATAACGGATACCTATATTCCAGAGGACTATGAGATACAGTTACACAAGAAAATGAAGAATCTTAGACAAAGAGATTTAGAGGTCACTACAACATTTGGGGTTGAAATTTGATGCCAATTTGCGATGACACTACCATTTGTGTGTGATTTTTGTGTTTTTTTTCAAGTGCCCCTGATGCTATCATAATAGCAATGGTACCATCATAATTTCAACACCCACATGATTATAAACAAAAAAGAAAAAGAAAAAGAAAGGCTCATTTCTAATTTTCATGATCGAGCTGTGTGCACGACGAGGGCCCCAACTATGATAGATTGAGATGCGTGCATGAAGAGGGTTCTTCTATTGTGAAGCTCAAGCTCTATTTGGAAGCTTGGAAGCCATAAATTGAGGTAGGAATTCGAGCCTTGTCTTCTCATTAACTCAATTTCATTTTGATGGAATTTGTTGATTTAATGGCACAATATGAATGTTAATACTGACATTGTTTACATCTTTTCATTTGGAATGCTTGATGACCCGCAAACTTCGAGAGTTAGGGAATCATTGCTATTACCTTCAAGGAATTGTCTAAAGTTTTTGATCTCTATTTTTTTTTTTTTTTTTTTTATTNTAGGGAATCATTGCTATTACCTTCAAGGAATTGTCTAAAGTTTTTGATCTCTATTTTTTTTTTTTTTTTTTATATTCACTATGTGGTACTCCCCGTTTATGATCATTTCATGAGGAAATGTCTTGATGGCTCGCGGGTTGCAAGCTAGGGCATCATGCATTGTTTATGAGCTCACTATTTAATACTGACATTGTTTACATATTTTCATTTGGAATGCTTGATGACCCATGAGCTTTGAGAGCTAGGGCTTCATTTCTATTACCTTCAAGGCATTGTGTGAAGTGTTTGATCTCTCTTTATTTATTTTGTTGTTGATATTCACTATGTGGTACTCCCCGTTTATGATCATTTCATGAGGAAATGTCTTGATGGCTCACAGGCTGCAAGATAGGGAATCATGCATTATTATTGAGCTCACTGCTTAATACTAAAATTATTTACATCTTTGCATTTGGAATGCTTGATGACCTGTGAGCTTTGAGAGCTATGGCATCATTTCTATTACCTTCAAGGCATTGTGTGAAGTGTTTGATCTCTCTTTATTTGTTTTGTTGTTGATATTCACTATGTGGTAATACCCATTTATGATCATTTCATGAGAAAATGTCTTGATGGATCACGGGCTGCAAGCAAGGGCATCATGCATTGTTTATGAGCTCACTCTTTAATACTGGAATTGTTTACATCTTTGCATTTGGAACACCTTTGCCACTGTATAGCTAGAAAATGGAAGCACTTCCATTTTAGAATTGTTTATCCTTCTGAGTGAGTGGTTTGGGGTCATAAAAAGCACCTTGAATGGGTTTCTGATCTTGACATGGCTTCCCCCCTATTTTGTCCTTCTTTCCACTCCTGTTTAGCCTGATTTCTGCATTCTGGACTGCAGAATGGTGATTCTGGGCTTCAAGGTCAGGGTCAAACTCGACCCTAACCTAGGTCAAGGTTGACCTCAACCCTAACCTAGGTCAAGGTTGACCTCAATCTTGACCTAGGGTTCATATCCTGGGGTCTCACAGTTTCTAGGTGTCGGTCTTTGCAAAAGTGTTTTCTAGCTTCTGGGTCAGTTGCTTCGGGTTTCAAAGCATCGATTCCTAAATTATATTTAATATAGGTCCTCTCCTAGGGGTAAAGGATTTAATGGGAATTTAATTATCTTATGTTGGCCTCCTTAAAAGATTGTGTCGTAATTTCATATAAAAGGGAGCCTTTTTCCTCTCATTTTCTCTAAGATTAAAAAAACACAATTAAGCAATTGAGGAGCATTATCAAGAGAAATTCAAGCAAGCTAAGGAGTAAGATTTCAAGAAAGAATTAATCCATTCTAAAGAATCCATTTTCATGAAGGAGATCCATTGGAGGCCATTGAAGGATTCAAACTACATAGTGCCCTTTTGGTGATCTCTCCATCCACCTTCTTCCAAGCCTATTCCAAATTCAAGAACCTATTCAATACTTGGTGTTGGAGATCTAAAAGAAAGAGATTGAAGACATCTTACCTTTCTACATTCCACATTTTGAAGCATACTTGTGGATCCATGGATTTGATTCCGCCACAAGGAATTTTACAAGCAAGGTGAATTTGAGCATATACTTTGTCTATTTCTGCAATTTCAATTACATATATTTGTGGTTAATTCCAAAACTGGGGTTTGACCAAGGCAAACCCCTCCCCCACAACAAAAATCCTATTTTCCTTGTAGGTACAGGTTTGAAATAGCAGATTTGAGACCAGATCTGAATACCCTTTTCAGCTTTCTTTCGGATGACGTGAACAGATTCTCTATCAAACTTGTACAGGTCAGGGTCAACATTATTGGGTCAAGGTTGACATTTGTGGGTCAAGGTTTACCTTTTTCATAAGACATCATTAGATTAGGAAAATATTTATGGGTTTTGTTCGTCTCTATGTTCTGGCTTGGGATCATCTGTCAGTTTTTCCAGAAATAGTCTACAGACCTCAAAAAATAGCATTCTTTGATCTGCAATTTTGTAAGGTTGGTTCTTCTTCCTATCCTTTTCAATTACTATAATCAAACATATTCATTTAATCAATTAACATAATTTAAGATCCCCTTCTTTGTTGTCTTTTCCAAATAGTTGATTCATTTGTGCATTAGCCCTTCTTTTGGGTTGATCAACTTGGATCTTCCATTTGTGCATTTGAGGATAGAAAAGGAGCATCTTATCTTCTCCCTAATCACAATTGCAATACACAATAAATACAATTCAATTAAATGTAAGGTAGGGTTAAGGAAATCAACATACTCTAAGCAAATCAAATAATAATTAACAATCAAACCACCTTATCCCTTTCCAAAACCTTACATTGTGGTGACATCTATTTTATATGTTACATTTTGTTGAACCCGCGATAGACAACTCTTTCTTTTTGGTGTTATATTTATATTATTTATGCTAGATCTTGCATGTTCTTAAATTCAATAGATCAAAATTTTGTGTTAGTTCATTGGCATTATATTGGTATATGAGCTTTACCACATCTAGTCCTAATTATAGTATCCTGGTTAGAAGAAGCCATAGACTCATGGGTTCCTTTGATCCTGAGTCTTCCTCTCCTTTCCTTAGGATCCTAGATGATAATTTGATAACTCATGATTCCAATACTTCCATGGATCATAAATCTTCTCACTCATCTCATGATGAAGATGACACTTTAAGAGTTCCTCCTGAACAAGTGCAAAACCTTTCAACTGAACTTGATAAAATGGTAAATTGACTTATCCAAGAAAACCATAATCAAGATTCTATCCAAGCTATAGAGGCTCTTAAGAAATTTCTCCATGATAATGATCAAGGTATTAATTTCTTGCGTAGTATTACTCATCTTGTGAATTTGAATGTTAAACCTTTAGCTCAAGAGGCTCAAGAGGCTCAAGAGTTAGGATTAACACCTATTGTCACTAATGTAGGACCTTCTTTTGTTCCTCTACCTAGTATTCCTACTTAGACTCCTCCTTTGATAACAACTTCTCTCCCAAGTGCACCTATCCCTGTGAGTGCTCCACCAGTATCCTTACCTACCTCACAACCTTCATATCATAGTGTTCCTTTTACTTATACAAATCCTCTTCCAACTGTGGTTCCTAATGTTCCACTGGTTGTGTCTTCTTTTCCTATTGCTTCTTACACTTTTCCTAGTGTTCCTAATATTGTTATGCCACCTGTTTGCTCTAATGATTCCATAATTATTAGTTTGGCTCAAACTGTGTCATCTTTACAACAACAAATTGCATCTTTAACTCAATCCAAATTTAGCATTCCTACATGTGATATGGGTATTCCTTTATCCCTAGACATCATTCATGCTACTGTCCCTTAGCAAGCTGATATGCCTCATCTTTAGAATTACAATGGTAAAGGTGATCCTGTTACTCATGTTAAAACATTTCAAATCCTTTGTAGTGATTATGCTCATGACCATAGGATTTTAGCTAAATTTTTTGCTAGAAACTTTTGAGATAAGGCTTTACAATGGTATTTTCCCTTACCTCCCTATTCCATTGATTCTTTTCCTAAACTTTCTAATTCCTTCATTCAACAATTTCAAAATAACATTGGACTGCAAGTGTCCTTATCTGATTTAATGCATTGTAAACAAAACACTAAGGAAAATTTGACTAATTTTATTGGTAGATTTAAGCATTTGTATGCTCAAATTTCTTATCTTGTTCCTGATATTGATATTCAACATATGTTTATTTCAAATTTACAAAAAGATATTAGAGATAAGATTCTGCTTACTGAATTTACCTCCTTTCAACAATTGTGTGTAGCACTTCACCATTATCAATTACAAGTGAGTCAGTTTGAGAGAAACACTCCAATGGCTCCTGTTCCAATTGATAAGGGTGACAATGCTCCTAATCCTAATAAGTTTTAGAAACCTAACAACTATGTAAAGATTAATAAACAGATGAATGTAATTGCTGATCAAGTTGCGGCTACATCTAATAGTGCTTCTACATCCACTGCTTTCTGTATGAATCGTACGTTTACTCCTCTCTCTAAAACTTTGCATTCTATAATGAGTAGGTTGTTAAGTGCTAGTATTATTACCTTGCCTCCTATTCAACCTCTCCTTCCTACAATGATAGATTCAAAATACTTTGATTCTAAAGCTTTCTGCCAATACCATCGCCAAAATGGCCATGACACTGAAAAATGTTACTCTCTAAAGCATAAGATTCAAGACTTGATTGATTCTAAATATTTTTCTATTGATAATTTTTATAGTAATGGGAATAATTCTATTTCTCCTCCTAATAAAAATCTTCAAATCTGCACCAATCCTTTAGCTACACATGATACTAATACTATAGCTCAACCATATTCTATAGACATTGTTTATGATTCAAAGATGGATGATCTTAATAACATTGTTAATCATGTGGAGACTGATGCGCCATCTAAACTTATTGTTAAAGATCCTTCACCTCCACTTCAACTTCCAATTCCACCTAAAACTCAAAAACAAACTAAGGATAAGCGACCTAGGGAACTTTTAATTACATTTGATGATTCTGAAGCAATTAAGGCTCCCGATGGTCCCCTTTATATCTATGCTAGGATTGCTAAGATACCTACTCGTGGTTGTCTAGTTGATCCAACATCTTTAATAAATGTCATTACTGAGGAAAATATTTTTATGAAAGGCT